>JAXQQM020069120.1:0-79550 GCA_034641835.2 Pinus albicaulis
AATAGAAGAAAAGATATCAACGCCTTAGAAATAAACCACTTCGAGGGGGCAACCTCCAATACATTACATGAATGAACAATTCTTGGATGATACAAATTACAAAACCTTCTTTCTATATATAGGAGTCCATGGGGCCATAATGTAATCCTAGCCGACTTAACAATAATAATTTAAGGGCACAATAATAAAAATATGGGGGTTACAGGGGTACAATAATAACAATAAGGGGGTTACACTAACAACAATAAGGGACTATACTAGTAACATAGGGACCTAACAGTTGACCATTTTTACAAGCATACATAAAGAATAGTGTTCACAGGTAGAAATAAGTAAACGCCTTTATTACCTACTTTTTTGGTAACATAAAAGCACGATTTTGTATGTGTGGTGATGCGAATACCTTTGTTTTTTTTTTTTTTAAATTAATTATCGACATCACAATATTTTTATTTATGAAGTATGAATATTTGTTTTAAAATATTGGTAATTCATGCCATAATTTTTAGACGTATTGATATGACATCAACTTTTTTTTTCGACGGTGATTTTCATGCTAATTTTGAAATGTATTGATGCGGCATCAACCTTTTTTTTTTAGAGTGGTGATTTTCATGTTGGTAATAAAACACAAAACTTAGATAAAAACATATATAAAAACAATAAAAAAAAACCAATAAAAATGTAAAAAAAACAAAATTAACTCGTAAAAATAAAAAATTTAAACAAAAATAAATAAATAAATAAATAAAAACAAACATATTCGAAAATTATATCAAAAGAAATGACAAAATTTGAAAAAAAAAACACAATTTAAAGAAAAAAAACAAAAATTAACCAAAAAAATTTAAAAAAAAAACATCAAAAACATTTTTTTCTAAGTTATTAAAAAAAAACAATATAATTTAAAAAAAAATTAAAATAGAAATTTTAAAAATAATTTAAATTACAAAATTAAAATTTAGATAAAAAAAATAAAATACAAAAAAGAGAAAAATAAATTTAAAAAATTAAATTAAAATAATAATAAGAAGAAGAAAAAAAATACAATTTTTAAAATTAACAAAAAAACAAAATAAAATTAAAAAAAAACAAAATTTGAAATTGAAAAACAAAATTAAAATAAAAAAAAACTATGATTAAAAAAAAAAAAAAATGAAAAAAACCATGTGCAAATAATTAAAAAACAAATATCCATAATTTTTTTTTTTTTTGTAATGAAACAATTTATAAATTTTAAAAATGAAAAACTAGATAAACTAAGATATTAAAAAAAAATTAAATTAAATTAAAATTTAATAAATTGAATAAATAAATTTTAAATTTTAAAAAATAATTAATCCAAAATATTAAATTTAAAAACAAAATTCAAAAAAAAAATAAAACAAAAAAATTAAAAGAATTTAAATTTAAAATAAAAAATTTGAATTAAAAAACAAATAATTTAAATTTTTTGAATTTAAAAAAATATATATATAAAAATTAAAAAAAATTAAAAAAAAGAGAATTTTTTTTATTGTGGTGGTGCCGCCAATCGGCCTCCTGCCCAGGTGGCGGCGGAGGTCGGCCGCTGGGCAGGAGGCCAATTCCGAGAATCGCCCTCCCGTGGCGGGAGGCTGATTCCGGGAATCGCCCTGCTGCAGCGCGGGAGGCCGATTCCAGGAATCGCCCTCCTGCGGTGGGAGGCCGATTCCAGGAATCGTCTTGCCGTGGCGCGGGAGGCCGATTCCGGGAATCGCCCTCCCGCGGCGGGAGGTCGATACTGGGAATCGCCCTCCTGCCGCAGGAGGCCGATTCTGAGAATCGCCCTCCTGCGGCGGGAGGCTGATTCCGGGAATCAGCCTCCCGCCCGAAATCGGCCTCCCACCGTGGGAGGGCGATTCCCAGAATCGGCCTCCCACCGCGGGAGGGCGATTCCCAGAGTCGGCCTCCCGCTACGGGAGGGCGATTCTCGGAATCGGCCTCCCGCCCAGCGGCCGACATCCACCGCCACCTGGGCGGGAGGCCGATTGGCGGCGCCACCACGGTCAAAAAATTCTTTTATTTTTTTATTTTTATTTTTATTTTTTTTAATTTTTAATATATTTTTTTTAACATGATTTTTTTTTTATTTTTTATTTTTTTTAAATTCAAAAAATTTAAAACTTTTTTTTTTTAATTTAATTTTATATTTGAAATTTAATTTGTTTTAATTTTTTTTGTTTTTTTATTTTTTTAAATTTTATTCATTTTTTTGTTTTTAATTTTTTTTTTCTAAATTTTGTTAAATTTTTATTAAATTTTGTATTATTATTATTTTTTTATTTAATTGATTTTTAAATTTTTTTTTTTTTCATATATATATTTTTTATTATTAAATTTCATGTTTAGTTTTTTCATTTAATTTTTTTTTTTAATTTAGTAAATTTTGTTTTTTTTTTTTAATTTATTTGAATTTAATACTTTTTTTATTTTTATTTTTATTATTATTATTTTTTTAATTACATAAAATTTTTATATATTTTTTTATTTCAATTAAAATTGTGTATTTTCAAATTAATTTGTTTTTTATTTTATTTTTTATTTAATATATATTTTTTTAATTTATTTTTTTCAATTTTTAAATTTTAATTGATTTTTAAAGCTTTTTAACTTTTTATTTCAACAATGTTTTTTTTTCTCTTTATATTTAAGATTTATTTTTATTTCAAAATTTATTTGTTTATTCATTTATTTATTAAAATTTAATATTTTTTTTTTAAATTTAATTTGTTATTTTAATATTAACATTTTTTTTAAAATTTAATAAAATCTAATATATATATTTTTAATTTAAGTTCATATGCATATATTTGATTTTTTATAATTCAAATTTAATTTATTTTTTGAAATCTATTTGTTTTTTTAATATATATTTTTTGAAATTTAATATTTTTATTGTATTTTATTTTTCATTTTTTATTTTTAATTAATTTTTCATTTTCAGAATCTAGCTTACGTGATCCATATAATTGATAGAAATTATTTTTAGGGTAATAATCACATGCAAAAGAACGAGGTCGACGCGTTTCGAACCAACGAGTGTGGTTCATCATCAGGACTATGTGAGAGATCAGATCCAGACAATAAGTATAAATAGATGTAGAGATGGCTCAACTAGACGTTAGGATAACGGCTAGTTTGATTTAGAAAAAGTAAAAATTTCCTTTATATATTTATTTAATTGATTAATTTAATTTATTTATAAAACCTTCAATATATTTATACAATTAATTGACCAATTAATTAATAAAATGGTAAGTAATTTAACAAATCTTGGTGTATATATGCAAATTTTGATTAAATTATATAATAATCACTTATATAATTAATTCTTTATTCATGAAATCTAATTAAAAATAAACCATCTATCAAATAGTCAAACATAATCAAAAAATAAATAAATTAATTAATTAAATATATATATATATAAAATATAAGAAAAAAAAATTTATATAAAAATAAAAATAAAAATAATAAAAATATAAATATAAATATAAATATAAATAAATAAATAGAAACAAAAATAATATATAAATATAAATTAATAAATAATCAAAAATAAATAAAAAATAACATTTTATTTTATTTTAATTAATTAATTTATTATTATTATTATTATTATTATTTTAACAAATAAATATATATAAAAAAAAAATAAAAAAATAAAAAAATAAAAAATAAAAAGGAAGTAAAAAAGTCAAGAATATAAGGCAAGAATATTCCAACTGTCATCTCTATTGAGATTAACAGGCCTTTTTTCAATTTCAATAGCCTCTCTCAACTTACGATGATGGAAATGGTCGATTCTAGCAATGATCTTAGCATCTTCTATGCAAATATGATGGTTAGTCTTTTCTGCATGCTCAGCTAAGGCGGACGAGCGAGATCTTCTATGCTTGATATCAGCAACATGCTCACATATCCTTTGATTAATTGACCGACCCGTCTCACCAATGTAAGGAGTTCCATAGGAACAGGGAATGATGTAGACACCTTTTCCATCCCTGGGGTTAATAGGATCTTTAACCGATTTTAGAGAACTACGAATTGTATTAAGGGGCTTGAAATAAGAGGATACCTTATGCTTTTTAAGGATTCTAGCAATTTTATCAGTGGTACCCTGGATGAACGAAAGGCTGACACTGCCATACCATTCACTAGGTTCTTTTTTATTTTTAACAGGAGGACCTTTCTCCACTTTGAGGAAAGCTTTGAGGCCCTGCGACAAACTATAACCATTATTACAAAAGACATTCAACAGATGGGTCTTTTCCTCTCAAGGTGAGACTCATCAGAGATTCTTAGCGCCCTCGTGGCTAAGGTGCTAAGGACGCCTAATTTACGGCGGGGAAATGGTGGGAGCTAGCAGCAGAATCTTTACACTGGGTGGCCTGGGTTTTCTTTGAAAACGATGGGAGAAAGAACCATCATCATTTCTAGAGATAAGGACATCAAGCTTAAGCTTAAGCCCCTCGTAGGTCGTACAGAATCCTTTGTTAAAGATTCCTACTCTTTTGTGAAGGATTTAAAGGAAGTTAAGTTGGATATTGATGATAGATTTGTTAGTTTTGATGTTGTTTCACTTTACACCAATATCCCCATCAATGAGGCTATTGACGTTATTAATCGCATTACTGATCTAGACACAGCCCATTTAGTAAAAATTTGTTTAACCTCCACTTTCTTTAGTTTTGAAGGTGAATTCTATGAGCAAACATGTGGTGTTGCCATGGGTTCTCCCCTTTCCCCGATTGTTGCGAATCTGTTTATGGAGGACTTTGAATCTAGGGCTCTTTACTCAGCTCTTTTCCAGCCAAAGTTATGGAAAAGATTTGTTGATGATACTTGTGTGGTCTGGCCTCATGGCAAAGATAAGTTAGATCAATTTTTCCTTCATCTTAATAGCCAATCTAGTTCCATATAATTCACCATGGAACATGAGGTGGATGGTAGCCTTCCTTTCCTTGATGTACTTATCTCTAGAACTGTTGATGGTTCTTTCTCCCATCAAATTTTTCGAAAGAAAACTCATACTGAGCAATATCTTCATGCTAGCTCCCACCATTTCCCTGCTCAAAAATTAGGCGTCCTTAGCACCCTAGCCACAAGGGCGCTAAGAATCTATGATGAGTCTCACCTTGAGGGGGAAAAGGCCCATCTGTTGAATGTCTTTTGTAATAATGGTTATAGTGTGTCGCAGGGCCTCAAAGGTTTCCTCAAAGCGGAGAAAGGTCCTGTTAAAAATAAAAATAAAAAAGAACCTAGTGAATGGTATGGCAGTGTCAGCCTTCCGTTCATCCAGGGTACCACTGATAAGATTGCTAAAATACTTAAAAAGCATAAGGTTTCCTCTTATTTCAAGCCCCTTAATACAATTCGCAGTTCTCTAAAATCAGTTAAAGATCCGATTGACCCCAGGGATGGAAAAGGTGTCTACATCATTCCATGTTCCTGTGGGACTCCTTACATTGGTGAGACGGGTCGGTCCGTTAATCAAAGGATCTGTGAGCATGCTGCTGATATCAAGCATAGAAGATCTCGCTCATCTGCCTTAGCTGAGCATCCAGAAAAGACTAACCATCATGTTTGCATAGAAAATGCTAAGGTCATTGTTAGAATCGACCATTTCCATCATCGTAAGTTGAGAGAGGCTATTGAAATTGAAAAAAGGCCCGTTAATCTCAATAGAGATGACGGTTGGAATATCAGCAGGTGCTGGATTCCTGCGTTATATTCTTGATTTTTTTTTTTTTAATACTTATTTATTTATTTAGTTATTTATACTTTATTTATTTGATTATTTTTATTATAAAAAATAAAAATAAATAATAATAATAATAATAAATTAATTAATTAAAATAAAATAAAATATATTTTTATTTTTTATTAATTCATATTTTTATTTATTTATTTATATTTTATTTTATTTTTATTTATCTTTATTTTTATTTAAATATATATATATATATATATATATATATATATATATATATATAAATATGAATAAATAAATTATTCTTTATTTTTATATTATTTATTTATTTATTTATATTTTTTAATTTATTTATTTATTTTATTTTATTTATTTATTATGACTATTTGATAGATGGTTTATTTTTAATTAGATTTCATGAATAAAGAAATTAATTGTATAAATATTTATTATATAATTTAATCAAAATTTGCATATATACACCTAGATTTGTTAAATTACTTACCATTGTATTATTTAATTGGTCAATTAATTGTATAATAAATTAAAATAAAAATAATAAATTAATTAAGAATATAAATAAATAAATTAATTAATAAATTAAATAAATATATAATGGAATTTTTACTTTTTCTAAGTCAAACTAGCCGTTATCCTAACGGCTAGTTGAGCCTTCTCTACATCTATTTATACTTATTGTCTGGATCTGATCTCTCACATAGTCCTGATGATGAACCACACTGGTTGGTTCGAAATGCGTCGACCTCGTTCTTTTGCATGTGATTATTACCGAAAGAATTTCTACTAATTTTTCATTTTTTTACTCTTAATTTCAATAATGTTTTTTTTTTTTTAAATTTTTATTCGAAAGTTTTAAATTTATTAAAATTTAATATATTTCTTTAAATTTAATTTTTTATTTTAAAATTTAATTTTTTTTTTCTAATTTAATAAACATTTTCTTTTTCTTTTTTAAATTTAATTTCTATATTTTATTTTTTATAATTTCTTTCCCTTTTTAACTTCTTCTTCTTCTTTTATTTATTTATTTATAATTTAATATTTTTATTTTGTTTTTATTTTTTATTTATTTATTTTTATATATTTTGAAATTTTAATCTTTAAATTTTTTTAATTTTTGAATTTTTATTTTTTTTCTTAAATTTTAGGTTTTTTTTAATGTTTGAATTAAAATTTTTATTTTGTTTTTATTTTTATTTTTTTATTCCTATATATTTTTAAATTTTAAGCTTTAAAATGTTTTTGTTTTTTAAATTTATTTATTTTCTTAAATTTTAGGTTTTTTTCAATGTTTGAATTTTAAAAATTAAAAAATGTTATTTCTATTTTTAAAAATGTCAAAAATATGACACAATTTTTTTTTTATTATTCCAGCGTCAACTGGTTTTGTTTTGAGGGTGTTTTTTCAATCCTTTTTTCAAGAAACAATTTTTTTTAGCATAATTTTATAAAATGTTGAAATTTGACCTTCAAAAAAAACCAAGTGCATTCTAGAATACACTTTTTTTGTTTTTGGGGTGTTTTTTCATGTTTTTTGAGTCTTTTTGGGTTAGAGTTCTCGTTTTGAGGTCAGGTTACCTATTTCATCGGTAATAGTGTTAAAGTTGCTACGCAACAAAAAGACTGTTGAAAATTTGCAGGCATTGATAGATAATCACACAGAAAAATAAAAGCCTATGGTAGAACAATGAGCAATCAACAAAATATATAAGAATAAGAAAATAACGGGTAGGGAGAAGCATATGACTGCACAACTTGGTGCTTATGAAATGAACCAAGTAATTCTAGATTTGGGATTAGATGCTAATATTCTACCTAAAAAAACCTGGAAATGCATGGGAGGAATGAAGTTGGAATGGTCCACTTTCCAATTGCGCATGGCTAACCAATAGAAGATCATTCCCTTGGGAAGGTTGTCAAAAGTTGTGGTCGGTATCTAAGGTGTTAAGGTGTTGGAAAATTTTGAGGTCATACAGATTGTAGATGATATTGATCCCTATCTTGTACTACTGGGATTGGATTGGGCCATTGACATGGATGGTGTTATCAGTTTGAAGAAACGAAGAATGGAATTCGAGAGCAATGGAGTTAGGGTCATCATTCCTATGGATCCTGTAGAAGGTTAAAGATATACTGAACCAGTGCACGCTGAGGATGAGATTGATCAAATTTATAAGCTAACATTGCACGAGAAAGACTGGATTAATCCGACAGTAGATGGGAATCTTAAATGGGAGAAGGATAGTTCTTGTTTTTCAGACTCTGATGAAGAACTGGAGAATTGGCAGAACCGACTGCATGAGGTGTCTGCACTACGCTGTAATCGTGTGACTCGTGCTCTTCTTTGCATAACATTTGAGGTACGTGATTTCCCACATTATGATGACTCAACTGATATAAAAATGTTCTTGGGAGAACTGGAAAGGGACGTGCCGACAAAACAGAGGTTCCATGCTTTGGATCTTGGTTTGTGCACTACTCTAGCAAGATGGTGGGAAACACATCAGGAGAATATGGGATATTGGGAGGAATATGCGTAGATGATGCAACTACAATTTGAAAGCCCAATAATTAAAGAGGAGTATTTATATTCTGGCAAAGAAGATTTGCGCAAACATCTATCTAAGTGGAATAAGGTATGGGGCGTAGAACCAAGGCCTGAATGATTTCGTATGTTTATTCATACATTGGGGAAGGTGCCCACTGAATGGTACTTGGAAATAGAGTTGCACAAAGGCACTAGTGAGTGGTCTACGCTGATAGACAGTTTTATTCTTACCTTTAACATTAAAAGTGGGTTTGATACAGTTGGTGGAGCTTTGATCCCTGAAACCATTAATGCACCGATAAGGGAGACTATGCATTACCGAAAATTGGTACTAGTGGAAGTTAGGGAACCGCATGCTCTCACAGGACCCTCTATCCCTTCGAATACCAAACAAATGCGCTCTATGCTGAGCCTTGTGGGATACTACATAAAGCACATTCCCCAGTACAAATTGATAACTGCACCCATGACCAGATTACTCAGAAGAGGTGCGAAATTCCATTGGGATGATGAATGTCAGAGAAGTTTGCAGTTGTAAGGGATATGACAGATACTACTCGATATGATTTGAATTACCTGGTCAAAAATATGTGTTGGGGGGGACGATTTGTAGCTGGTTATCCTTAGCTATGAATTATATGCGTAGTAAGGTGTGACACGCACACGATATTTGTGCTAGGAGATTGAATGGTGCGTAGAAGTGTCACAAACCAACCGCTGGAATAGTAAAACTGGATAAGACAAAATTATTACCGTTTTTAGGAACGTCCAAGATGCATTTAATGAAGGGATTTTTATAGATTTGGGACCGTTTTGTCAGTAATGGAACCTCATTAATGCCCAAGGATCTGTTTCAGATGTGCCATAAGTATAAATATGATCCATGGGATCGCAATAGTTCCCTTTGCGTTCTAAGAGATTTTTATGCTCTGAGCTCTTTATTTGTCATTGCCTTTGCTGTGTCTATGTCAGGATTGGATCCCATGTTTGAGGACTCATTGTGCCGAGCCTGTTTAGGGTACGTGATTGAGAACAAGATGACAACCAACAGACCAGGTGAAGACACTGCTGTGCCTGAAGTACCCATTGTAGAGATTTATGTGCCATCTAAAATGAATAAGGGTCAAACATCTGGAACACGCAAGTCCCCTAGAGAAAAGAACCCTAGGCTGCACCATTCTGTAGGAGAGAAAATGAAGAAACCGATGGTTGAAATTCTGGAAATTATTGCAGAGGAAGATGATGAAGTTATTGAAGTAGAGCCATCCTCATGGCTACCCTGGTTATATTGCACCACCCAAACCTACCATTAAAGTGTCGAAGGACTTGGATAAGGTGTGCGTAGGTATCCCTCCCAGAGAATGTCCCAACTATAGGGGATATGCTTGCTAAAATTACACAGTTGTGATTTGATGATTGGGGCATCACAGACATTGAAAATATTCTAGAGCTTGCACCGAAGCTCTATCTTGATCGAGTTCCCTATGCAGGAGGTATGGTGTGCCTCGAACCAGAAACAGAAATGCTCAATCTGCAAAAGGCAAGCCTACTCAATCTCTTACAGATCTCTCATTTTGGGCTCAGTCCCATTAATGATATCTGCGTCAGGAAGTTGTTGGTGTTAGTGCATGAAGATGCGCTCTAGCTAGGAGAGCGCATCCCAATTGATGTAGAACTAATTCACCTAATCACAGATCTTTCGAACAAAGGGGTCGACCCTATGGAAAATTTCAGAGGGAAAGTGCAGGAGAAGGCACTGGATGATCAAATAAATAATAAGTATGATGTCACACACAAATCCTGGGGATTCGTGGTGGATTATATTAACGACCCCATATTTTATTTTGGGACACTCCTCTTGTCTTGCTCGATGCACAAGTTTAGGCCAAAGGAAGTGCTTGCGCACATGATTGCGCTAGCTGGAAGGTGCGAAAGAGGCGTTATATACAATTGGTGCAGGTAAATATGCAAAGATTTTCTTGAAAACATGCGCAAGTTCCAGGAGGAGGGTAAGCACTTCCAATATGCTCGGATGTTGCTACTGATCGCACTGATTGGGTGGAAAACCCCTGAAGGTACCCAGTTCCATGAACTTGAAGAGCCGATGTACGAAGCTACGTGCTATGCAACCCTCTGGAACTCATCTGACCTAGTGCGCACGAAGGAGAACAAGATATTTTGGGTGTTGTATGATGTGACCTTATATCAAGAAGTACAGTCGAATCTGCGACTGTCCCCCACTCTATACGATCAAATACAAGATGATAGCCGACTTTAAGGCTACATTTCACAATATCCACATCTGCGCGAAGGGCATTGTGGAGGGCGTATGGTATGAGTTTCCTTACTTGGTCATTGAATAAGATTTGATCAGAGTAACAACCGAATGGCCACCAGCTTGGTTGACTCCACCAACACAGCCGTGCACTCTGACGGGAAAATCTACAGAGAAGGCTACTGAAAATCCTGCCGAAACAGTGCCACCAACCATCACAGACAAACTTGGTGAGAAGGAACCCACGCCAACAACAACAGGAGAAACCATTGATACCACCACCATGACCAAGAAAAAAGGTTCTGTGCCTAAGGAGATTGAAGCAACAACAACATAAAAAGGCACAAAGCATGGTATGCAGGCCACGGGTGGGTCTCGAAAAAAGCAGAAGGGTTCTAAGAAAACAGGACAGGAGGTTCTGATACTTACAGAGGACAATCTAAATGAGATCGACAATACACTAAACTCGACACAAGAAGATTGATGGACGGACATGGAGGTCCAATACAAATCAACAATGGATATTGTGTAGGTTGGACTACAAGAATTAAAAGTGCAAAAGAGCCATATCCAGGCGAGCGTGATCCAGGCGAGCCAGAACGGTGCACAGGTTAACATTGTGCAACCATTAGATGTTTCCTTGCCACCATCAGAGGATGCAAAATATGTTCACATCCCTCTGCCAACCATAAATATGGATGCTAATCAGCGCATTCAGTTTACAGGAACAGGTGATGTGCACATTAATCTTTCAGTGTTGTTTGTAGGAAAACTTCACTTGCTACATTTAGTAATTGTAGATGAGCTGCAATTATGCGAAGCAAATTCCCACACAAATAATAGAGATGCGCAGCAGTAGGATTCCCAAGCATGTCAACAAAAACAACATGACGAAGTAGCATGTAGAGAAGAAGAGGCCCATCGCAAGGCGCTGGAGGCGAAAATTAATCAGGCATGCCAAGACATTCCAGTTGTCTTTTCCACAGCTGCACCTATGAAGAAGTTAGAAGGATTTTCTGCTACAGTCAAAGTAGCACACACAAAATTTTAGATAGTTTGGACAACGTATGAACAACATATCATAAACCTCCAAACTAAATTACAGTCGGAGACACCTCTTGATGTTCGCACGAAGAGGGTAGCAGAAGTCAAACAAGCATAGGAAAACATTGTTGCCGCAATCACTCAGTGTGACTAGTCCCTAAATGAGGCCATGGACATTTGAGCCTCTTTCCAGAATGATCTAGTCGTGTAGTAGTTGCATGACACACTCAATACAAAGGAGCAATAATTCGAAGAAATTTTCACAGTAGCACCTACGTTGGTGATCACACAGAGACTTGCTCGTTTGCAAGAAGGTCGCGAACTCCAGGCATAAATTGCAGACTTGCGCCACAAAGAAAAGGTGCTCAAAGAATGTATGCAACCGTGGGCATAGGAAGCACTACAAATCTCTCAGACACTGGATAACACCCTCAATATTATTCAGCAGAACCAATGCAGTGTGGAGATGGCTTCTAAAGCGCATACGACAAACAAAATGGTTCTACAAGCGTAGGGTGCAGCAATCTAGAGCCTCGAGTTAGTGATACCTCTCCATAATTCTTTCAAGAGGCTCAAGGATAAAACCAAGGAGACAATGACAACTCCTCAGTTATTCGGGATGCGTCACATGTTTGTGTTAGGGGCCTGTTGGAGCGGGGTCCCTTAAAGCACAAGTTGCGAAAATATTTTTTTTGTATGCGTGCACTGCGCAAATGAATTCAAAGGGATTTTTGCCCCAATTTTGCATGTAATTGAGCCTAGATGTAAACTATGGGCCTCAAACCATGGTTTGAGACCATAGTATTTGCACGCTAGGCATACTATAAATAGATAGAGTCTGTCTAATATAAGTAGTCAAGTAAGTCATAGATAAGTTGATGAATGTTATGAGATATTGATAACATTTTGTGTCTGTAAGGGTTTTGGGTTGGGTGAAAGGCTCCTGTTGGTTGTGTGCGCGGAGACCTAGTCCTACCTATGTGCAGACTCTGATGGTTGTGTGCACGAAAGGGTTTGTAAGGGAATGTAAGGGTTTTTTCAAGAAGGAAATTTGATGTATCGACAGATCTGAAAGAATAATAGAAAGAATAGTTTTGGCAAACTCTTTGTGTTATGCATTTATGTTTTTTGTTTATGCTTTGATGAGACTGCATTGTCTGCTACTTACTGATGAATGCGCAGAGCTAATTGATATGTTTATGCATAAGTATTGACATATGTTAAGTATTACATTGATTAAGATCGATAGCTGGTTTTGATTTTCTATCTGCGCTATGTGAAGACAAGTATTTCTATGCTATTGTGTTGAAGATTGTGTGTGATCTGTAATTTTGCTATAAAATGACCACGCACATCTATAGAAGGCCACTTAGGGTTTTTCTGAGGACCACTTCATTAAATTATGTCTCAGGGTACGGAAACCTGGTTCAAGCACCCCCCCAATTGCTTCGGGTGAGACTTTGGTCTGCGCAAGTAGATCATTGCCGAAACGAACAGTAGTTGGAGGGTTTGTTGGTTTATCCATAAACTCCGAACCTGGGTCAAGACCCCTCAATCCAACATAGCTCATTTCTTTGGAATGATCAGCTATTAATTTTTCTTGGTTACATTCCATATTCTTAATGAGTTGAGCCTGGTTAACCTCGATACTCTTTATTAAATGTTATTGATTCAGCTACATATATTTAATCATTTTATTTAAATCATTGATGAAATAATTTTTGGGTTCATTAGTTTCCTTTACTTCATATTTCGATTTGACCTTTCTCTTGTCTCCATATTTATCTTCAAGGGCATGAGTGATTGATTGTAGAGAATCAAAAGTGTTATCAGGGAACTCAATGAACCAATCCAAAGCATCATCACCTAAGGTGAGAATGAAAATTTTCATCTTCACATATTCATAGTCGGTATATGGGGGACACTCGCTTATACAAATATTGACATTTTGAAGGTGAATCTCGATAGTAATGGCTTTGTTACCTTGAAAAGAGGGTACCTCATCGATGACCACACTGACTGGAGGTGAGAAATCATTTGGAGCTCCTTGAAAGTTAGTAAAATCACAAGGAGAAAACAAGTCATCCATGATGACTTGCTTAAGGGAAAAGGAGGGGCCAAATTGAGGTTAGAGAGAGAGATCATTGCTGAAGAAAATCAAGAGATCCACAAGAAGCGAGCTTCTAGCATAAATTATTGTAAGAAATGAAAGAAGTGGATTCACCACTTTAACATGAATCTAGATCCAAGATCTAAAAGGAAAAAACTGAAATGTTTGTCAGGGAGAAGAAAATGGCTATCAGGAAGGGCTTCTTGATTGAGAAATAATGGATGAATAAGTGGAGTCGCCACCCAAACAGGAAACCAATCGAAACGTCCAGGTGCTAAAGGTGCAAATAGAGAATATGAAAGGATTAGTGAGATGACGAAAATATAAGGTGATAAAAATATGAAGAAATATAATGGTGCCAGAAAATGCTATTCCACTTGACGGGCTAATGAACGACAGAAAATATTAGAAGATTATAAAAATGTCATGAGGACCCATGACAAAAAAAATCTATCACTGACAACGATTCCAAAAAATGTTGTGGTATTGGTGGGACAATGAAATGATTAAAAGATGCAAAGATGAAGGATTGAAAAATTGTCATAAACCTCGACAACGTGCAAAATCATCCTCGAAAATGGTGCCAAATTTTTTGTCGCCTAAAGTGTACACCTAAGGCACAACACTCAGAGTAGGGGCTGTCACTTGGATCCCCACTCACTCTGTTTAGACTCTCTCCTAGATAAGTCAAGGGGGGTAGTCCCTAAGTATGATTGATGATGGAAAATTGTTGAAGCAACAAGTCTAGGAGATTTAGAGGCAAGGAAATCACTTCCCTAAATAACTTGAATTAATATTTGAAGGAAAGTTGAGCGATCAATGTGAGATAATTATGTTTAAGATGAGAAAACAAGAGACCAATGCCCTAATAACAATGCCCAAAAAAATAATGCTTCAATCTATAAGGTAAGCAACGATGTGAGGAAATGTAGGGCAAGAAATCAATAGAACACAATAACTAAATATATGAGCAAAGAACCTTAAGAAAGGGAAATTGTAAGGAAGAGAAAATATGGTATTCTAAACAAAATAAATTGCAATTAGCCTACAATTCTAATTATCAATCATTAATGAAGGATAAATGCAAAATATAAGCTATTGTGAAATGTAATCTTAGATCTAAATTAAATTGAATGTGATAGTTACCACACTATTTCTGTGAGATATAATTGGTACGAAGAATGTCTCAAAACTTATCGATTATAAAAATATTCTTAAAAAAAATCTGTAATGAGACAATATAGAAATTAAACAATTTACTCAATGAAACAATGTCTGATAATTATATCTAAATGAAATAACATAAGTGTCTCAACAAATTAAGGTGCAAAGTGACTTAATGATATGTTAATAAAGGATATCACTTTACTTGGAATGTATTTTAAAAGGGATTTTGAGCAATATAAAGCAAACGTAACTTATCTAATGAAGCACAATATGAAATCAATAATTAGATCCAACTGCAAAATGACTTAACTATGAAATACAAATGAGATTAGAAAACTAGGAAAATAATCCTAGTGTTAAAAAATTAATTAAATTCATTAAAATAAAAAGGAGAATAAAGTTAGTAGGTCAAGAATTTCATAGAGCCCACCTTTAAAAAATTAATTTACCCCACTTACCCAAGTGATTTTCTCCAAAATTAAAATCCCCTTTTAAAACACCAATGGGAGAAAAGTACTTATGATAATTTTGCAGAATTTATTATGATAAACCTTTCTCCGTAAGAAAATTGATTTTCCTCATAAGAGAAATTTACTTCAATTAAAATTGTCTTCCAAGCCAAGGAGAGAATAAGCTACGGATTTAAAGCAGCCTTGCAAAATTAAATTTGAAAGTTCTAAGCCTTATGGAATAATCAATCTATCTTTAGAAAAACAAAATGACCCTAAAAAAAATTCTTTGCTCCTTTCTTAGAGAAATCCTACTTTAAAAAATAAATAAATGAAGTCATTCTTATGCTTTCAGCTATAAGAGAAAACTCTCAAAAAATTTAGTCAAAATTACTAAATTTGTATACTCTTAATGTTTTGAATCCTTAAAAAAAATTGTTTTCCACAGGTAGTCCAAACCAGGAGGAAGAATATCGACTTCGTTTTTTTGGTCTTCAGTAAATGTTTTTTGGAGAGGTGATGATGGAGGAGGGGGTATAGGTAAGGAATAAAGATGAGGTTTAGTGAAGGTTTGGAAGGATCAACGAATGAGGAAAGAGGGTGCAACATACAGGAAGGGGATCTGCGGAAAGGGAAGAGGAGGTAGCATGAGGTTGTGGCAGTGGAGATGTGAGGGATGAGGGGAGATGAATAAGAGAGGGTTGAGAGAGGTAAGGTGGGGGAAGTGGACAGATAAGGGATTTGTCGAGAGGGAAGCAGAGGAGTTGAAGGATTAGGAAGGGCAGCATGGAGGGATGTCGAGATAGGGAAGGAGTAGTGGAAGGGGAAGGCAACTGTGGCAGTCTAGGAGAGAGGGGTTAGGGCATATTATTAGGGATTTGAGGTTGCGATTTATTTAAAAAAAGGTTGCAGGGAAGGATAAGCCAACAGCTAGGGTAGAGGCCCTGAAAATATTAATTTTTTTTTTCACTAAAAATTCCTTCCACTTCAAATCTTTAACTTAATCAAAATTTCACTGAAAAATCCCTTATTATGCTCCTGCAAACAAATTTGAGATCAGATCTTGCCCTTTAGGACCTAGATCTGTCTCAAACTCCCAAAAAAGTTCCTTGAATAAGTTTAGATTGCTACCTGCACAAGATAAAAATAAACAAAACCCCATATCCAAAATATATACAAAACTAAAACTGAAAACCAAAACCCCAATGTTAAAGATTTAAAATTATTCTACAAAGATTTCAGATCTATACAAATAAAATAAAAATATACTATATCTGAGGAGTATGAGTCCAAATCGACTCCCAGATCTGTAGATTCAAGTTCTTCCTAGACATATCTATTAATTAAACACAATATATAAAAGATAAATGATTTTAAAATGACACACTATCCCAGAAACAGTGTAAGAGAGATTTCATTAGATAAATCTCGGGGTTTCAATCAGGAAGGCTCGTCAGATATTATGCCTTGTGATTTGGCTGGTCCAACCGAGGACTTCCCCTCACACCTAAGTTTTCAAATACAAATGATTTATGCACACTCAAGCTCAGGTCATCAGACCGATAGAGATATGAAATAACAATGTAATCTTCAAGAATTAGAGATTATTGCTAATTAAATTAAATTAAAATGCTACTTTAAATCTAATAACCTATGCACGATACTTGTGAAATAAGTTATTCCATGAAGGCTAAAAATCAACAACCTATAAAAAATATTATTCAGCAGAACATTAAGACCAATATTACGATAAGAAGAAGAATAGGAACACCACTATCAATGAAACCCCTAAGACTTTGCGTTATTATTATTCCAGAAAATTTAGAAGAGAGCTTAAAGAGCAAGTGCATGGCTCAAAGATCAGATCCTTTGTGTGACAAATGACCTCTAATTTTTTGATAAATTCTCGAAATGAATAGTTGGCTTGATCCCCGTCAAAGTATTCTCAACCGTTGATAAAGATTTAATTATATTTTTATCACCACCGTCGAAAATATTTATTTTTGAGGAATTTTCGAATTTATCTTTTAGTTCATTTGTAATTAGCTCAAAAATAATTATTTTGAGCTAATTTCCTTAAAAAATTGACTTTGAATTAACCACCAAGGCCCAAGAGTCCGAAATTTCTTGAAATTTTCAATATTCCCTTGGTGGGGACCTCTAAAAATTAATTTCTCCAGAACCCACAAATTGTTTTATTTTGGAGAATTTATTTTTCCTAAGACTTAATTTTGACTCTAATTAATTAAATTTCTGGCTTAGAATTTTTAATTTATTTTTGCTAGAAATAATTAATTGACACATGAGGGCATAAATAATTTTTCCAACCCTCTAATATTTTAGCACCATGGCTAAAATATTATTTACATAAGATAATTACATATAACCCATGAAGGGGTAACACTCGATCATAATAGAACCTCAATTATTTACCCAATTCTATGACTCAAATATGATCTAGTAGACCAAGTGATTTGTCATAAACTAATTTAGACAATTAGCTAAAATTATTCCAAAATCACGTTTACAAAAGAATCTATTAGAACACTAGGACTTACCTAAGATCTCGATGACAAAATCCACCCTATATTTGGGGTGAGGCTGGAGGGAAAAACTCTGTTGATCATGCGTGTTTAGAAACACAAATGAATTAGTGAGACGAAAACCGTCCTAGGATGAAAATCGACACCAAATAACCTAGGTTTTTACATACATTTATGGTCTTACTAAGATAATTTATAGTACAAACTTGCAGAATGGATTTACCAATTTAACAAAATGACGGATGATGGTGATGAATCTTGGATGATCTAATTCCTCAAACATGATGGAATCCCTTTGCGAAAAAGTGTATTTCTATAGGGTAGATGACACAGAGTGGTTAACAAGTACCTTGGTAGGTAGTCTAGATGGTACCTAGATCCCTTCATGGATTGATACCTTGGAAGTTAGCCTAAATGGTATCAAGATCTCTATCATTGTATATTTTGATTGTGATACTATTCTTAATACATTTTAACTTGATGTCATCCTTTGACTGTTTGTACAATTATGAATACCTAGTTATGAGGTAGTTTTGAAAGACATAAATAGTTTCGTATTTATAATTGCACCTCTATGCATTTTATGTAAAAACAAAAACGAAGAAAAAATAAAATGAAAAAGAAAAATAAAAATTGTTTTCAAGCATGGATTTCAAGCTCAAAAGAATTGTTATTGTTATTTAGTAGAAAAAAAATGTTCTTCATTATTCTAGGTTTTTTTGAGTCAAAGAGTCAAAGTCCTATTTGGACCTATTGAAAGAAGAAAATAAATTTATTTTTTATTATGTAATTTTGGGTCAAAACCCCTCTAGATTCTAAGTCGACCTACATGAAAAGTTGTCCCTGCCCCAATGGGCATGCATGTTCACATCCCTCTGGACAACATAAATAGAAGATGATATGAACTCATTTGGACACACACTTAAAGATTTTTTTGGTCTAAAATTTCGTAGAAGAAGAGAAATGAAGTGGAGGGAAAACAATGGAAGGTTGGACTTGGCATATAGAGGTGGTTTTTCTATGGTCTAGGGGCTTAGATGTCTCACTTCAGTGTGATTTATAAGAATATATTTTTGATTGGGTTTCCCTTGTTGAGAAATCTAGGGTATTATGTGAATTATATTCTTCAAGTGGTTTTCTCTTACCATTTTATTGTGATTGTTCGTATCTCTTTATTAGTTTTTTCTTTCATTTTGTTATGTTCATCAAGAAAAATTACAAACAAACAAGGACACATGATATAGGAACAAGTCCAGGGAAAAACCCAACCAAATATTTCTCTAGTAGATTAGATCAATTTAAGACAAACTTGACCCTTTTATTAGAGACCCATTCCATCTACCAAGTCAACCCTTACTAAGTTCTTAATCCTTCCAATAAATTTTATTCTTGTTTTTTGAAATTGTCATTCTCTAGGATCCTCGAGCCTCCGCTAACTTTAGAAATTAGGTTCTCCATGATATTCATTTCTTGAATTGGAATCCTCTATATAGAACTTCACATGGATTCTTCCCGCTTCATAATATTTGTAGATCGAATATTCTATTGTCATATTGTAGATGCAAACTCTCTGTCACATTACAAATTCGAATTCTCCATTGTATTACAGGTTTGAACCCTCTATTGTATTGCACATTTGAACCCTCTACTTTATTGTAGGTCCGAGATTTCTGTTGTATTGCAAGTACAAGATTTTTTTTGTATTACATGTCCGAGCTCTCTATATATTCAAATTGGCTGAGCTTCCTTTGCTATTTATAGTGGTTTGTCACTCTACTTTGGGTCGACATGAACAACTATCTTGATGTCGACTTGTATAGTTGTCTAGAGGCTGATTTTGAAAGAAATGTGGTAATATTTTGTAGAAGAAAATGGTTGACTTGGTGGAGGATTTCACTTTGACGCTTTTTTTTATGACTTTTGATTTTGAATCAATAAATTAACCTAGAGCACACAATGGGTGCTATGACCTAATTACCATTGAACCAAGCATGAAACCCATTCTTTAATAATTAAATCCCTTTAAATAAAAGATAATTTTATTTTATTTTGGAAAATCATGACTCAAATACAATTACGAAGATTAACACTAGTTAAATTCTTCAACAATCCTTCTTAAATAGGGAGGTATTCATAGTTTATACATATAGGTACAAGGATGGACTCAAAATTTAATGATATACAAAGATAAAGAGTCATACAACACCACAATTCTTTCAAACTAGATACTTTACCAAGGTATCTAACTGGGTGGGACTAAGTTGTGTTCCAAGCTTCAACCAATCTAGTTACCATTAGGCTTCCACTTTAACACCAACCCAGGGATCTAGGTGCATATCCAAGGTCAGAGCTCCATGACCAATGCCACCCTCCCTGATTTAGGATCTAGACATCGACACATGGGCCGACCATATGTCCTCCCAAGCATTAGGAACTCAACCTCAGATGATTACATCTCCCCATATAAACTATATTTATATCCATAAGTCAAGCATGCTTCCAAAATTTGTTCTTTTTATGGAGATATATTGCACAAAAACAACCCCAACTAGTAATAAAATTTCAATACATACACAATTTAATACAAACCTTAGGGATACTCATTATTCCTAATGCTGCTCATATATCATATTGAAGTCATTACTAATATTAGCATATTTTAAAGGCATCCAAGTCCTATTCACATCCTTGACATCAACATTTTTATTAATTCATGGGGGGTATTCAAGCTCCCCAATTCTTCTTTCCAACATGCTCATCATCATTAACAATTGATTTCCAAGGTATGTGATCATCATCATCATCTTGATTGGCTAACATATTGAATATTGTGTACATGAAAATCAAGTATAACCAAATACAAATATAGAAGAGAATGAGATCAATGCAGAGTTAACATATCATTGAGAGTATCAACATAAGTAATCACACTTTCACAACTTACTTCTGAATACTCAGTTTCATCATTCATACCCTAGACTTTCACATTCAAGATCTCCTATTAGGATTTTTCTATAAGCAGTAGATTTAATCACCAATACTTAAATTCACAAAAGCAAGCTAGAAATTCACTCATATTGTACATCTAGGGTTTCGAAAAAATTCTCTTAGAATTTCACGATAAACTTACTAGGTTTTTGTTACAAACCCTATAACTCATTAATAAACTAGAAAATTTACATCTAGGGTTTTATAGATACAAGATCAAATCCTAGCAATTTTGACTAGGGTTTCCATTATGCAGAAGCACATACACCCAATGTTTCATTCCTACCATTTTACTAATAAAAAATTTCCTTAAACCTTACTTCACAAGATCCTAAATGTTTAGGGTTTTATGATAAACCCAAAAATATTATGGTTTTACCAAAGCATTACCAAAACCCTAAATTTTTCTAGAATTTTAAACCCTAAGTAACCTAGGGATTCAACATTGTCAACAACATAACCTAAGCATCAAAATTTATGGTTTTATAGTGAACCCTAAAGGTTAGGGTTTAAGAAAAAATGAACAAATGACAAGGTAGATTAAATCTAGTGACTTATCTTCCTAACAAGGATATTTACGATTCAAAACCCTAAACATAAAATATTAGTAATACAAGTGAAATTTAAAATATTTTAATGAAATTGTTTTACTGCAAATCTTATATTTTTAGACAAGCCTGCAGTTTCTCCTTTTACAAACCTTGCAAAGTTTCCTTTATTGATGTGTTACCTCTAAGTTTAACTTTTATGCCTACAATTATTATTTACAAGTAGAAAATATGTGATACTAAAAGCATGCTATTAATTTTTTCAATCTAGGGTTTCGAAACAACAATGGAGGATGAAATCCTAGGGTTAACAAATTCCAAATCTAGGACTATGTAATGAATGTGAGATATAACTTATTATTTTCATCTAATCATACTTGAAATATACCCTATTTATCTCACAAACCCTATAGGCCAAGGGTTATGGTTTCAAGGTTATATAGTTATGGTTTCACATGTACTATTTACAATCCTAGATAGACAACTCAAAAACAATAGAATCAAATAAACAACTCAACATCTAATGTTAGACATTTAATAAAAAACTTATACGTACCTCATGAATTCGTACATTTATCCTTTATGATCATAGAGACTGTTATAATGCCTTATCATGATAAAAAAAAACTACCTTCAAGGAGTATTGTGACTTTCATTAATGCCGTGCCGACATTTATAATTGTAGACATCTTTCTCGTTTGGATTTGTGGTGTACAGGTCTCAAGATATTGTCTGCCTTTACCAAGGATTATTTTGATGATGTTACTCTTCAAAATTTTAGTAGAGGTTTTTACTTATTCAAATATTTTATTCAAGACAAATACTTGGAACTTTTTGCTTCTTTCAGTGTAGGTTGGCTCATTGAATTGTATAGGCTTGAACTATGTATATATATGTGCTAATATTGATAATATAACTATGCATAGAACTTACACTCTACAGATTCTTGTATTCTAAGGTGAATGTAGCTTGACGATAAGCTTAATGAGCCTTAGATATCAGTCTCCTTTATGCATATAAATAAGGTGTGAAATATTAGTTCCTATTAGTGTGGCCCTTTAATACACTTATGCTCAGAAGGTAGTCTTTCTCCAGGGTGACTGATGCCACTTCTTCTAGTCTTCCAAATAGGATTGTAGGATGGATCCTAAACATGCTCATTATTTCATCTTCTTTGATAATATGTTAGATATAGCTTAGAAATTTGAGAGGAATATGTCTTGGTCTTCAATGATACTTATTCTTCAAATTTTCGGCCCCTTTGGTGATTTCTTAAATTTTTATTTCATGCTACATAATTATCACGAATTTGAAGTTCCTATTCAATTGTATAGGTCTGCATTTTATCAAGATAAATGTAATAATATCGCATGCTCTCTTGTCCATATTGTTCCTTGAGAAACTCCAAACATTAACTTGATCACCTACAGTTATGAGAATTCAGATCACTGTGATAGCACATACTTCAATTTTTTCTTTGATGACCTTTATAGGATTAAAGTACTTAACCTATTTCATTAGAATTCTTGGCCTAACCTTTTAGTCCTTTAGAACAAATCTACTATCTTCTTTAATGCTTTCTTGTTTTCTAGTCAAAGCTCTATGGCTGAATTACTACAACTAGGGCTTATTAGAGTGTCTAGAATTTGATTTTGTATCTTTTGGAAGCTCGGTCATAGGATACTTATCTTCCTCTTCTTGTCTTGAGGCCTTAGTGTCCCTATTACCGCCCTTATGAAAAAGAACCAAGCTTCGATACCATGTTGATAAATATAGGGTATTATGTGAATTAGATTCTTCAAGGGTTTTTATCTTACCATTAACATTTTCTTGTGATTGTTCTTATCTCTTTACTAGTTCTTTCTTTCATTTTTTTTATGTTTATCAAGAAAAATGCCAAACAAAAAAGGAAAAAATATGTAGGCACAAGGACAGGGAAAACCCCTATGAAGTGGAAAATCCCAGTTGACTCTTTCTCTAATAGATTAGATCAATTTAAGACAAACTTGAACCTTTGACCAGAGACCCATTCCATCCACCAAGTTGGCCCTTGCTAAGTTCTTGATCCTTTATGCAACTTTTGTTATTGTTTTCTAAACCTAACATTCTCTATAATTCTTGGTCCTCTGTAATTAACTTCAGAAATTAGGTTCTCCATGATATTCATTTATTGAATTGGTCTCCTCGCTATATAACTTCTCATGAATCCTTCCTGCTTCAGAAAAGTTGCATATCGAATTTTCTCTTGTCATATTGTAGATCCAAACTCTCTGCCAAATTACAGATATAAATTCTTTGTTGTATTATAGGTATGAACCCTCTGTTGTATTATAGGTCTGAACCCTCTGTTGTATTGCATGTCCGAGAATTTTTTTGTAATGCAGGTCTGAGCTTTTTGTTGTATTACAGGTCCGAGCTCTATATCTCTTCAAACTAGTCGAGATTCCTTTGCTATTTATAATGGTTTTTCATTGTAATTTGGGCCAACATGAAAATGTTTCTTGAGGCCAACTCGTACACTTGTTTGGAGGCTGATTTGAAGGATATGTGGCAGTATTTTGTAGAAGAAAAACGTTGATTTGGTGGAGGAATTCCCTTCGACACAGAAACAATTTTATGACTTTTAATTTTGACTCAATAAAATAACCTAGAGCACACAATGGGTTCTATTACCTAATTACCATTGACCCAAGCATGCAACCCATTCTTTAATATGTGAATCCCTTTAAAGAAAATCATTTTTCTTTTCTTTTGACAAATCATGACTCAAATCCAATTATGAAGACCAACACTAGTTACATTCTTCAACAACCCTTAGGAAAAGGTTTTTTCTCTTGCTCAGAGCCTATATTATGTGTTATTTTGTTTCTATGATCTTCATGTCTTTCATTTAATATTTATTTGATGAAGAAAAAAACAATTAATTTAAAAGATTCGAACAAAATTCACAAATAATTATTATTGAAAGATAAATCTAATAATTATTGTAAGCCTCCTAATTTTCTCAACATAATCAGGGTGATGTACATATGCAAAGGTTCTAAACACCATTCAAATGTTTAGCTTCCTCCCACACCATGCCTAAAAAAGAGTTTTAGACTTCAACTCTGTTGTTGGGCTTCATTACACTGATGGAAAAAATATTTGTTATTCGAACATTTTTCAATACACAACATGAAATTTCCATCAATGTCACATTCTCCCCTTCTTCTGCACCAATATGAGCATTGTGAATTCAAGTGTTATAGCTTCTTGTACACAAAACATACTCACACACAAATGTGTCTCCTCAACCTCTTCAGTGGATTCTTAGTCTCCTTTGATAAGGCCCCAAAAAATTTAAACCACTTCACCATCTCAGATTTCACCTTGATGGAATAAACCATTTTTATGGAAAGAATATCAATGAAATTAAAATAAATATCTTGTTCGACTATGCATGGGAATTGTGATTGTAATCTTGATGGATTCTTGTCCACAAAATGATTTAAATAAATTCAAAGCATACTCACATGTAATGCCTCTGCTTAACCTTTTCAGTGGATTCTTATTCTCCCTTGATAAATACCAAAGAAAATTTAAAACAATTATTCATATGTATTTATCCTTGATGGAATAAATCTATGTATGAAAATATTATAAAGAAGTTAAAAATATATCTCGTTCCACTTGTCACTATGCCCATTACAAGAATATTAGTTATTCCAACATATTTCAATACACAACATGCACTCTATCTATGTCACACTCTTCCTTTATTTCATACCATTATGTTGTGGAGTGTATGGGCATTTTCAATTAAAGCTTAATACCTCCATGTCTACAAAATTCTTTAAAGACATTAAACACATACTTACTCAAAATGAGTGAGTATTCCTTAGAACTACAAAAATTGGATATTATTCTTCCAAATTTAACAGTATATTTGTATTTTGTAATTATTATTACAACAAATAGCAAATTATTCATACCGCAATTATTCAAAAATAAAATATGATATGGAAATATAAAACTTAACATGTTTTCCTTTCTCTTCAATTCTGGCCTCCCATTTCAGCACTTCATCCTGAATTTTAAAACTTTCTTTCTTGATCTTCTTATCAAATGTCCTATTGATTCTGTTTTGAGACTATTGATTGCTATTATAAACTTCATCCATATTCTCTTTCATAGCTATTAACTAATTGATTCTTCTCTAAACTGCATTAGGTTCCTCTTCTAACCCCTGAATCAGCTTCATGACAGGTACCCCTAGAGATGTAGGAAAAATGGCCTCAGCCCCATATACCAATTCATATGGTGAAGTTCCAATTGACCTTTTTGTGCATATCCTATCAGCCCATAAGGCATACTTTAGCTTCAAATGCCAAGCCTTCTTATTCTCCTACAACAACTTTTTAATGATCCTCACAATGCTCTTGTTAAAAGATTCAGCAAGACCATTCCCTTGCGGATAATATGCAGTAGAATGCCCAAGAGTAATATGATATTGATGACAGAAATTGATCAACTTCTTAGACTTAAATTCCTATGCATTATCAATTATAATCTTCATGGGGCAACCAAACCTAGACAATATATTATTTTCCAAAAAAAGAAATAATAACAGAATCATTTGCTTGCCTAGTTGGGATTGCTTCAATCCATTTGGTGAAGTAATCAGTCGCTATGAGAATCCAGCGATGCTAACCTGATGATGATGGATGAATCTCTCCAATAAAACCTAGCTCCCACTGCTGAAATGGTGCTTCCACATAGAAAGGCATTAAAGGTAAAGGTACAAGCTTCTTCTTACCATCGAAAATCTAGCATTCATGGCAGGAAAAAATCTTTCTGTATACATCCTTAAACATTGTAGGCCAATAATACCCCACTCTAAGAATATTGTTCACTGTGGCCTTCCAATAATGGTAATCTCCACAATCTCCTTTGTGGAACTCCTCAATCACTTTATCAGCCTTCTCTTCCAGCAAACAATTCAGCAAAATTCCGCCAGTACCCTTCCAAAACAGATTTCTGTCAAAAATGAAATATCTCAAGGATTTTAGCCTTACAAATCTTGCCTTAGACTTTGTTAGATTAGCATGTGCTTTATGATGTTGTAGGACAAAAACAATCTCCTTGTACCAATCTGAAGTGATGTATTTTTCTTCAATAGGGACTAGTTCTTCTTCCTCATCTGAAATTTCTGATATTTCTGCAATTAAATTTATGTCAAGATAGTCAAAGTTTGATTGTGTCGTCAACTTTGCTAAGACTTTTACTTTGACCAATTTTGTTGGTTTAATCTCTATATCATACTCCAACAATTTAGCAATCCACTTTCCCCTCTTACCATCAGGATCGGCTTGAGTGAGGATGTCTTTCACAACAGTATTAGGAACAAAAGCCACAATATGAGAATGCAGAATATAAATTTTGAAATCTTTGATAGACTTCACCAAGGCATAGGCTTGCTTCTCTAAGATATTATAATTCAGCTCAGATTTAGCTAATGTCCTACTAAAGAAGGAAATAGGCTGCTCAATACCTTGTTGTTCCTTTTGAAACAAAACTCCAGCAATAGTACTTTCTGATGCGAAAGTAAAAACCAGAAATTCTTTTGAGAAATCTGGACTGATCAATATTGGTGCTTGCGTGAGTGCCCTTTTGATCTCCTCAAATGAGTGCTTTGCTTCTGCTGTCCACTTAATATCAACTCCCTTCTTCAGCATCCTTGTTATGTCCTTCACAATCTTAGCAAAATTAGGAATAAATCGCCTTGCAAAATTTACCTTTCCAAGGAAAGATTGAGTCTCCTTCCTGCTTCTTGCCAAATACACCTTCTGAATTGCATTGACCTTGTTTGGATCAATCTTAATCCCATATTTAGAAATAATGTGTCCAAGTAATTTACTTGAAGTTAAAGCAAAAATACTTTTGGTTGGATTTAGAGAGATGCCAAACCTTCTACATTTCAACAAAATTCTTTCTAGGTGTTTCAAGTGATCTTATTCCCTCCTTGAGAAGACTGTTATGTCATCAAGATAAAAAACCACTATCTTGTCCTTCTCTTCAGAAAAAGAAATATCCATTTCTCTTTGAAAGGTAGCTCCCACATTCATGAGACCAAATTCCATCTTGGCATACATGAAAGTGCCCCATGGTGTAGTAAAGGTTGTTTTTTCCTGATCATCGGGATGTACAAGGATCTGATTGTAACCTAAACAAAAATCAAGTATAGAAATTCTTTGAGAACCAACAATATTCTGAAAAATTTGGTCCATCTTTGGGAGAGGATAATTGTCCTTCAGAGAGGCTTTATTCAAATTTCCGAAGTCAATACATATTCCGATTTCTCCACTCTTTTTCCTAACTGGAACCAAGTTTGCAAGCCAATTTGAAAATTTGATTGGGACAATGATTTTGGAATCAAAGAGTTTTTGGACCTCCTTCTCAATAAATGGCATGAGAAGTGGATTAATTCTCCTCAATTTCTGCTTGAAAGGCATTTCATTTTCTTTGATGGGAATAGTATGTTTAATAATAGTGGGGTCATACTCTTTCAAATCAGCATAATTCCAAGAAAAAACATCTATGAATCTCTTCATCATTTCAATATACTTAAACTTCATATCAGCAGAAAGAAACTTTGAAAGTTTAATCATTTTGGGCATAGCTATTGTACCAAGGTTACAGCTCTCAACTTCTTCATCATCAGCTTGTATCTTAGGGGATTTAAAAACATCATTCTGATCAAAAAGTTTTTCAAGAGGTATGAGTCCCTTTGGTATGGAATTGTTCTTTAGTTGCAAAACTTCAGAATTCCCTTTAAACTCAGCAAGCATATTTTTCTGATCTACTTGTATATTTTCAAACTCTTCTTTTAGCTCAATAAAGTTCTTCACTTGTTGGTCATCCTCAGAAACTTGCCAATGAGTAATATTATCAGGGATAGCTGGTCTATGGCGAACTTCAACTTTATATTTTTCAGTGGAATGTGTTGGCAATATGATGCAGAGTGTTGTCCTTGATGGAAACCCACTGAATGAAGATGAAGACATAAAAGTGTTGACATGTGTTGTCCTTGATGGAAAACCACCTGATGAAGTTATTCTTGACCTGATGGACTTGGTAAATGATGTAAATCTGATATGCAATGATGTTTGTTAGAAATATGATGCTGAGTGTTGTCCTTGAATGGCAACCCACTTGATGAAGATGATGACAACTTGCTTGATGAAGTTGTGCTTGATATAATATGTCTTGATGAACTAAATCTGATGTATCTACAGTAAGTACAGAAGGCAATGAAGAAAGGAATTCAACATGTGCTAAATCTATGGTGAAAAGAGTATGTTTCAAGGCATACACGGATCTATCTAGGAGAAATTGCGTATGCACGCGGGAAACAACGTGTCAAGTCGCGTATGGGCAAAAGCGCTCATAAAGTGCAAAACCAGGGGTAACCACCATGGTATTGACCCATTGTATTGGGTAATGATTCGTCTAAATGACCCCGTCCAGGAATACCATCGGAAGTAATGTGGTTTTGGCTCATGGTATTGAAAAAGGGTAAACCTATATAAGGAGAAGAAATTCATTGTGCATATCATGAGCGTGGGTGCAAGATGTCTGAGCTTGAATGAATACTTCTCTCTGAAGTAGATCTGAATGGAAAGGGTTACAGTTGAATGATAGATCTGAATGTATGATGCACCAATGATGAAGAAGGGGATCTAGATCTGAAATGTACTTGTATTTTCTAGATCTGCTTATGGAATGATTAGATCTGTGATGAGGCGAACATCTGTCTGAGGTAAAGGGTAAAATCTGAAGTGATGTATCTGTTGTGAAGAATTGCAATGACATAAAAGTCTAAAGAACCATATGCTAGTTCGCCGAAGAGGAAGCGCGTATATACGCGGCTTCGCTGAAGAGAAAGCACGTATGCGCAATAAAATTAGCTCTATAATATGTATAGAAGTATACGCTGGTTTATGTGAACGGAAGCGCGTATATACGTGACATCAGAGAAAGGAAAGCGCGTATGCAAACTAGGGTTTGCTGAAATCTGTGGTAAGAAATGTCAGATCTGTTCTGTTGGTTTACTGATATCTTTCAGTGAGTTATATGTATCTATTTCATGGTTGACTGTGCTTAAAAGTATGGAGTGGGTCCAGTCTGAAAATATGATGAAACGTGGCCTGCAAGTTGTGTCCTAAAGGAAGCTTTGGATCCAGTGTGAAAATTGATGAAACGTGGTCCATAGAGGTGCTGAGGGTTATAGCCTTTAGTCAGGGGGTTGTAGCTCCCTTCCAGGTGAGGCTGGTAAACGAGATCAGGGGGTCGTAGCTCCCTTCCAGGAGAGGCTGGTAAACGAGTCAGGGGGTTGGAGCTCCCTTCCAGGAGAGGCTGGTAAACGAGCGCAGGTGGGTGCCTGCGTGCTGGTCAAGTCTGCGCCAGCACATATGTTGTAATATGTTTTCTCTAATAAAATATTGAAGGCTGAGCAACTGCAGCGGTGGTTTTCTCCCGACTTGGGTTTCCACCTAAAAATCCTGGTGTTCATGTGTGATGCTTTATGTGATGGTTTATTCTGTTGTTACTACACATGTTTACTGTTAACATAACATCAGATGAATGAATAGTGAAAAGAACTAAGTTAATCAAGATCTGCATATTTAGATCTCTGCTAATACGCGAGTTGTATGAAGGATATCCGCGTGTATATGCGAGTTTACTAAAGGAAAGTAGCGTATGGGTTTTAGAGAGTGAAAAAGTAAAATTTTTTGAATATGCAGTAAATACTGATTCACCCCCCCCCTCTCAGTATTTTTCTCAACAATTGGTATTAGAGCAGGTCCTTCTGTAGAAGCTTGATCGCTTGAAGGAGATCCATTGCAATGGGAAGTCAAGAAGGAGTAATGTCTATAAAGCCACCTCTATTCAATGGAAGCAATCTGATATTCTGGAAGGTACGAACAAAAGCATATCTGCAAAGTCTTGGTGTAGATGTATGGGCAATCGTGGAAGAAGGTTATCAATACCCAGCAAGTATTCCTACTGATGCAGCAGAAAGGAAGAAGTATGAAATCAATGCAAAAGCAGTGAATGTCTTGTTAGGAAGCATGTCTGAATCAGAATTTGCTAAAGTGATGCAGCTACATTCAGCAAAAGAAATATGGGACAAAATCATTCTGAGCTATGAAGGAGATACAAAGGTAAAAAGTGCAAAACTCCAAACTCTTAGAATTGAATATGAAAACTTGAAGATGCATAGTGATGAAAGTATTGCCAATTTCTTTCTTCATCTGGATGATATTGTAAATCGAATGAGAAATTTGGGTGAAACCATAACTGATACTACTCTGGTGGAAAAGGTCTTAAGATCCTTGACTTCAAAATTTGACTCTAAAGTTTCAGCTATTGAAGAAAGGCAAGATCTGCAAACTCTTACTATTGTTCAATTACATGGTATTATGACTGCTTTTGAAATGAGACAAGGAGGTCCATCTCAAATCAAAGAAGTTTCTTTTAAGGTATCTGCAAGAGGAAAAGAAAAGGAAGTTGTCAAAGAATCCAGCTATATATCTGAAGAAGAAGAAGCAAATTTTGTGAGAAATCTCCAACTAGGTACTGGAAGATTCAAAGGTAAGCTTCCCTTCAAATGTTTTGAGTGTGGAAAAGTTGGTCACTATGTTGCTAAATGTCCTTATAGAGAAAAACATGGTAAAGGGAAACAATTTGAAAAGAGGAAGAGTTATTATGCAAATGAAGATGATGATGAAGTGTCTAGTGAAGATGAAGAAGATTCTGACCATGATATTAAACTACTCATGGCAAAAGAATCTAGAGAAGAAAATGATACTTTTGTGGATGCTCTGGAAGACAATGATATTTTTGAAGAAAACAACCAACTCAAAGTAAGCCTAGAAGAAAAGAACATAATCATAGAGACTCTTGAAAATCAGCTTGAAGCAAAGAAAAAACGCATTGAGGAATTGGAGTGTGAAGTAGTAAGTCTAAGGAAAGATAATGAGAAAGGAAAAACTCTCAATCTTAGATTTGCTAAAAGTTTAGAAACCTTAGATGACATTATCAATGCTCAACGTTCTCCTCTCATAAAAACAGGTCTTGGATATATTGGAGAATCCTCTCAGGTTTCAGCACCAAACTATCTAAAGGCAGCAACTACTGGTTTACAATATTCTGCCTCGCAACAAGGAAGCAAGGATTCTTTACAGGTAAAGCAGGATCATCGCACTTCAAGGAACACTGACAGGAATAACTTTCAAAGGAGCTCCAACCAGCAGGTAAATCAAAATAGAAGATTTCGTGATTACAAAAATGTCTATTTCAATGGACAATGTTTTACATGTCACAATTTTGGCCACAAAGCTGCTCAATGTGTTGCTTACAAAACCATCATGACAAGAGAAGCACGAACGAAAAAGATGAATATTGAACCAAATAAGAACACCTATAACAACTTTTCTCCTCTTCAAAACGAAGTTGAATGTACTTATTGCAATAACTTTGGTCATGAAGAATCTGAATGCAGGAGCAAGGTCCAGCCAAAAGAACATGTTCCCTCAAGCTCTAAAGTGTGGAAAAAGAAAGAAATAGCGGTTGAAAATTGTGGGATAGCGTTATTTGCAGAAGGTGAAGAAAATCAATGGTACATTGATAGTGGGTGCTCAAGACACATGACAGGTGACAAAAGAAAACTCCTTACATATAATGCTCTAGAAAAGGAAAAGAAAGTAACATTTGGAAATGATTCTCCTGCTGTAATTAACGTAAAAGGGTCTGTATTTCTAAAAGAAAAGGTGAAGGCTAATGATGTCATGTATGTGGATGGACTAAGGCATAATCTGTTGAGTGTAAGTCAAATGTGTGATCAAGGAACTGAAGTTGTCTTTAGTTCAAAAGAATGTGTGGTTCGTGATCTTGATACAGGTAAAATTATTATAAAAGGGAAAAGAAATCCAAGCAACCTGTATGTACTGAACTGCAAAGATCAATGTTACTTGAGCAAGTCTTCAGAAAATTGGCTATGGCATAGAAGGCTGGGGCATCTGAGCTTCTCTCAAATCAATAAAGCAAGCAGACTTCAAGCTGTTCGTGGTCTTCCCAATATTAATCTACCAGAAAGTATCATATGCAAATCTTGTCAATTCGGTAAGCAGACCAGAGTACGATTTAATGCCAAAGAAGGATCATCAAGTGAGCCTCTTGAACTCATTAATACTGACATATGTGGACCTATGAGAAAAAAAGTCACCACGTGGGGAAGAATACTATATCTTATTCATTGATGATTACTCTAGAATGTGTTGGATCGGGCTCATTAAACACAAAGATGAAGCATTTGAAAAGTTTCAGATCTTCAAAGCATTAGTTGAAAATGAATTAGATCTAAAAATCAAGTGTCTTAGATCTGATCGAGGAGGAGAATATACATCAAATGAATTCTTTGAATTTTGTGAACAACATGGCATAAAAAAACAATTCTCTGTAGCAGGTACTCCACAACAAAATGGCGTAGCAGAAAGAATGAATAGAACAATTCAACAAATGGCTAGAGCTATGCTCGATGATTCTGGAACTCCTGACATGTTCTGGGGAGAAGCAGCACATACAGCAGTTAACATTCTCAACAAGGCTCATGTTCGGGTAAATAGTGACAAAACTCCATATGAACTACGGTATGGTAATTCTCCATCTGTGAAGCATTTTAGAGATTTTGGAAGTAAATGCTTTATCAAAAATAATGATGAAAAGCTTGGCAAGTTTGAACCTAGATCAGATGAAGGGATATTTCTTGGTTACTCATCTTCAAGCAAAGCATACACATGTTACAATAAAAGGCTTTGAAATATTGTTGAATGTATTGATGTTGTTATTGATGAGTCTCCTGCAGCTCCTAAAGAAGAAAAACAAACAACAAAAGAAGATGATGGTGACTTATGGCCTTCTACATCAAATAGAAATGATACAAACAGTGGATCCAATGAAGAACCTGAAAATGATCTATCTAAAAAAGCTCCATCCAGATATGTTCAAAAGAATAATCCTGAATCTCAAATTTTGGGAGACAAGGAATTGGGTGTACGAATGAGGAGAACTCTGGTGGGATCTTCTAGTCATCTGGCACTTCTATCCACAATTGAACCACACAATGTCAATCAAGCTAGCAAAGATGAATTTTGGAAGCAAGCCATGGATGAAGAGCTCGATCAAATTGAAAAGAATGACACTTGGGAATTGGTACCAAGACCACATGATAAAAATGTCATTGGAACTGTTAGCGCTCGAATTTGCCTCAGGCTGAAGAAGGCGAGGTTCGAGGCAACATCAAACCAACCTTAGCCTCGTAGCTAGCCCTACGATGACAGGAGAGGGCTCTCTCTGGGTCAAACTCAGTGAAAGATGTCCAATAGGATCTGAGATGACCTAAATGTAACACTGATATTGATTTTGGGCTAGTAAATTGATAGAAAGGGGTTTTTTAATAAATAATGGGGTTTTCTGGGCTGTGTGGGATCAAGAAACAGTGAGAGCAGAGATCAAATGAAAAATGCAGATTATTACATGAGGCAAGATAAGCATGAAGTTTAGCAATCAATTTGGAATTATACGGAGTGAAAGACCGCTGCGAGGTTTACAAGGGAAATAACTGAATCCTTATCAAACATAAGAAATTACACAAAACATGAAAGCTTCTCCAGGGCAGAGCAGCAAGCCGAATTCTGCCCTTCTCACTTAGAAACATTCAATATTGAAATGGCGATTAATGAACTGTGAACATAACGATGACATATGAAACAAAAGGAAAAGCATTTGCTAAATTTCAAGCCACAAGAATCTCAAAAAACAGAGCTGTATCTCTTCATTAAAATCTCTGTCTAAAACTGTACAATAAAACTCTAATTTTCTCCTACATCAGCTCTCAGAACTCTCTCCTTTACAAATGATTTTTCGATACATAAATAGGACCAAGAGAAAAAGAGATCGACCCAAAACAGGGAATCTGTTTTATTATCATTAACAAATAAAACTAAAAACCAATCAGCTTTCCTGAAGATAGAATAGTGCTCCTTCTTCTACTCGAATCTGTTGATGACTGATGTATAGGCAAAATCTGGAGCTGAACTTTCTGAACTGCAGCTTGAAGACCCAAAATAGACCAACCAATTCGATTTCCTTGCTGGGATAGTTATCTGCTTTTTGACTTCTGACTTTGATTGCCACGTTATTTTTACCATTTGAAAATCTCTGGAGCGCAGATCATTAACTGTTTGAAAATCTCTGCTGGCCATTTCAAAGACACAAACTGGAGCGTAGATCTTTCAAATTGCAACTGAATGTCAAAATAGGCAATTTGTTCCTATTTTTCTGTTGTGGTCGATGTCATTGTTCTAATTTTGGCTTTGACTTCTTCTTCACAATTCTCACATGTAACTTCTTCAAAAGCAGCTGAATTCTCTGACACGACGTTCTCAAGATCAGATTGAAACAATTTCAAATCGGATCTACTAATTTGCTGAACGTTGCCAGGTGCTGACACATACATAAGTAATGCTCCTTGGCAGGTCCACATAGCAGTAAATTGCAGCGGCCACACCATGATTGTCTATAAAAGACGTCGCTCCACCATATGCAATGGTCAATGCATTCACACATCTCAGTATGAAACGCATATAAACCCACAACTACAACGAATCCAAACGCAGATCTTTCAACGCAGAGTTTGCAGGACGTCTAATGCAGAGATCCACGGGGGACTTAGGATGCTTTCTCACGCCAAACAAGAATACACTGTTGGAACATCGATACAGCTTTGCTAGTAATAAAACAAGTCAATAATATAAAGGGAGCAATACCTGCTAATCCCGCAATACTACAAATGATTGTTATGTAATTGAAGACATTTGAAGTGATAACATTGTTCCATGTTTATAGATAATTAAATGCAGGAACCAATAAACTTGCCAACCATGGAGCAACCCTGAAGACGTACATTCACCTTCCAAGTTTCATCCTTTGCAAATGCATCGCTTTAAAGTTTCCCCAATCTATAGTTAACACCTCAAGACTCTTAAGAGCACGCAATGCTTCACGGACAAAAACATCCAAAAGAGAACCTGGGAAATGTAGTTCTACAGCCAATTGCTCTGCAATAATTTGACAATTCTCAAAATTCAAACATTTCCAGAAGTCTTCATGAACACTAGCGAACACTAGCAGCATGCCAATGTCTGGATGAATAAGAGAAATTTTCTGGGCTCTACCCAGTGCGTAGCGCACCTCTGTGTGCATAGCGCACCTTCCTTCTCATATATTTTTTATGAAGTCCAATAAAGAATATCCTTGTTCTCCCAAACTCTTGTTCAATGACTTATTTGCCAGTCATGAGCTCCAGCAAAACCACAACAAAACCGTAAACATCGTTTTTTTTTCTTGCGACCTTCAAGGAGTATGCATGTTTAGGAGCAATGTAACCGTGAGTGATTACAAAAATTGTTGAATCCCCTCCTCTTTTACGAGCTTTGAAGAACTTTTGCAACATCAAAATCAGCAATCTTGGCCTCATAAAATTGATCCACCAAGATATTGGTAGACTTGACATCTTTATGAATAATTGCAGGGGAGCAATCGTGGTGAAGAGAAGATAATCCATGAGCCGTCCTTAATGCAATCTTATGTCATGTTGGCCAATCCGAATTATTATTGCTATGCAAAGTTTGAAACAGGTTCCCATTAAGCATGTATTCATAGACCAACACATTAGACTGCCTGTTGGACATATAACAATAGAGCTTCACTATGTTTCTATGGCGAATGGTTCCCAATGTTTCAACTTCCTCCTTGGACAATCGATGGTCATATTCTCACAGTAAATGCTTCCCACTTCGTTATTCGTTCTGATATCATCTATATCCATTTTGGAGTTCGTCCAGAGGTGCTTCACTGCCACTGTTTCATTGTTGGGTATGTCAGCGCGATAAACCTTGCTGGATGCTCCACTTCCAATTACATTTTCTTTGTCTTCCAATTACATTTGCTTTGTCCAGCCTATCTGCTTGGTGAGGAACATACCTCCGGAAAAATACAAGTCCATTGACAAATATTAATGCTGTTGTTATCGCTCAGAAATTGTCCTGTTTGTGGAAGGAGATCTCTGAGATAACCTTTTCAACCAATCTTTGGGTTGGAAACTGACCTTTCCAAGATTTGGAAGAAGACCTTACTGCAGAATCTAACCAGTTACTTGATGTCGGGGATGTCGATGGAACTAATCCTTCCTCCAAATATTGCCATGTATTTTCTGTTAAAAGAATAGCTCCAGCAGAGGCATATGTGCGTGATCCTTTTCTGATAAGTTGTAAAAGCTATTTCCAGCATATTGAATAGAGACTTTGATAGCCACCTGTCTGAATTGGACTCTGACAGAGGACTTGAGAAGACGGAGTCTAACATTGGCTCCAATGGGGATGGCAGCTGCCGCCTCTTGGAGGTGCCAAGAACCGTAGAGCTTTGGGAGAGCAGACAGTGCCTCTGTCCATTGGGCGATGGAGTCATGATTAACTTATTAACCTAAAACCGATCGAAATGATTTGAAAAACTGGCTTAACAAACTTCAAACTAAAGCTGCAATGAAACTGGAACAAGATGCTACCCTTTGGCTGCTTATTTATTTACAAAATCTACCCTACTCTACTGTAAAAACAATAGATTAGGTAATACTGAAATGCCAGATCAACCATTCAAGTAAACCTGAGAATGATGCCACTTGAGAATGCTTCCACCAGGACACAAATGTAATTGCTAGCAGCCCTTCATGCACGTAATGAATCTGGCTATGTATAAGACAGCTTGATCTATCAGTCAAACTGAAAAACATTTCCATGTATGCTGCAATAGGATCAGAAGAGCCAGACTCCGTTTGCTGCCCCAACTCTGCAATACATACCTCCAGCTGCACACTGTCAATGCAAACATCTGTAGGCAGCTCTATTGTTTCTTGTTTTGAAGGAGGAAGAGTTTCCAAGAACTTTTTGGGATCTCGGAAATCATATGACTGGATCTGATCATTTAAACACTGAATCTCCTTCTCAATTCTTTCAACAACTAACTCACAGAAACTAGTTTTAGCTTCAAGAGGAAACTTCGGAGATTTCAAACATTGAAGCAAGACACTGAAAAATTATTCATTAATTTCAAAATCTGCTAACTGATCTCTAACCTCTTTTACAGCTTCACAAAGTGCAGGGTTTGCCACATACCCTACCATTGTATGAGTGGATCAGCGAGCACTGGAATCTCTGGATCGAGCTGGAGTCGCCGGGTGAATGTTTCAGCCTTCATATGTGTCTGACTGCTGTCCACCATCAGCATCAGATCTGCAACTTGATTTCCTGCACTGGGGCAAGACAATCTACAAGTCGACTGTCACATCAACAGCAAACCATCTTCCCCAGTATGGTCGCCACTATGTTAGCGCTCGAATCTGCCTCAGGCTGAAGAAGGCGAGGTTCGAGGCAACATCAAACCAACCTTAGCCTCGTAGCTAGCCCTACGAGGACAGGAGAGGGCTCTCTCCGGGTCTATCTCGGCGGAAAATTTTCAAAAGGGCTGAGACGACCGATAAGGAAAACTGATCTTAGGCTAGTAAATTGATAGAAAGGGTTTTTTGATAAATGATGGGGTCTTCTGGGCTGTGTGGGATCAAGAAACAGTGAGAGAAGAGATCAAATGAAAAATGCAGATTATTACATGAGGCAAGATAAGCATGAAGTTTAGCAATCAATTTGGAATTATACGGAGTGAAAGACCGCTGCGAGGTTGACAAGGGCAATAACTGAATCCTTATCAAACATAAGAAATTACACAAAACATGAAAGCTTCTCCAGGGCAGAGCAGCAAGCCGAATTCTGCCCTTCTCACTTAGAAACATTCAATATTGAAATGGCGATTAATGAACTGTGAACATAACGATGACATATGAAACAAAAGGAAAAACATTTGCTAAATTTCAAGCCACAAGAATCTCAAAAAACAGAGCTGTATCTCTTCATTAAAATCTCTGTCTAAAACTGTACAATAAAACTCTAATTTTCTCCTACACTAGCTCTCAGAACTCTCTCTCTTACAAAATGATTTTCAATACATTAAATAAACTCTGCTAGGGGAAAACCATCGACCCCAAGACAAGGAATTTGTTTTATCATTATTAAACAAATAAAACTAAAAACCAATCAGCTTTCCTGAAGATAGAATAGCGCTCCTTCTTCTACTCGAATCTGTTGATGACTGATGAATAGGAAAAATCTGGAGCTGAACTTTCTGAACTGCAGCTTGAAGACCCAAAATAGACCAACCAATTCGATTTCCTTGCTGGGATAGTTATCTGCTTTTTGACTTCTGACTTTGATTGCCACGTTATTTTTACCATTTGAAAATCTCTGGAGCGCAGATCATTAACTGTTTGAAAATCTCTGCTGGCCATTTCAAAGACACAAACTGGAGCGTAGATCTTTCAAATTGCAACTGAATGTCAAAATAGGCAATCTTTTCCTATTTTTCTGTTGTGGTCGATGTCATCGTTCTAATTTTGGCTTTGACTTCTTCTTCACAATGCTCACATGTAACTTCTTCAAAAGCAGCTGAATCCTCTGACACGGCGTTCTCAAGATCAGATTGAAACAATTTCAAATCGGATCTACTAATTTGTTTAACGCTAAGCTGTGTGATTTAATACATACATAAGTAATGCTCTCGCAGTCCATAGCAAGAATTGAAGCTACCACACCATGATTGTCTATAAAAGACGTCGCTCCACCATATGCAATGGTCAATGCATTCACACATCTCAGTATGAAACGCATATAAACCCACAACTACAACGAATCCAAACGCAGATCTTTCAACGCAGAGTTTGCAGGACGTCTAATGCAGAGATCCACAGGGGACTTAGGATGCTTTCTCACGCCAAACAAGAATACACTGTTGGAACATCGATACAGCTTTGCTAGTAATAAAACAAGTCAATAATATAAAGGGAGCAATACCTGCTAATCCCGCAATACTACAAATGATTGTTATGTAATTGAAGACATTTGAAGTGATAACATTGTTCCATGTTTATAGATAATTAAATGCAGGAACGGATAAACTTTCCAACCATGGAGCAACCCTGAAGACGTACATTCACCTTCCAAGTTTCATCCTTTGCAAATGCATCGCTTTAAAGTTTCCCCAATCTATAGTTAACACCTCAAGACTCTTAAGAGCACGCAATGCTTCACGGACAAAAACATCCAAAAGAGAACCTGGGAAATGTAGTTCTACAGCCAATTGCTCTGCAATAATTTGACAATTCTCAAAATTCAAACATTTCCAGAAGTCTTCATGAACACTAGCGAACACTAGCAGCATGCCAATGTCTGGATGAATAAGAGAAATTTTCTGGGCTCTACCCAGTGCGTAGCGCACCTCTGTGTGCATAGCGCACCTTCCTTCTCATATATTTTTTATGAAGTCCAATAAAGAATATCCTTGTTCTCCCAAACTCTTGTTCAATGACTTATTTGCCAGTCATGAGCTCCAGCAAAACCACAACAAAACCGTAAACATCGTTTTTTTTTCTTGCGACCTTCAAGGAGTATGCATGTTTAGGAGCAATGTAACCGTGAGTGATTGCAAAAATTGTTGAATCCCCTCCTCTGTTACGAGCTTTGAAGAACTTTTGCAACATCAAAATCAGCAATCTTGGCCTCATAAAATTGATCCACCAAGATATTGGTAGACTTGACATCTTTATGAATAATTGCAGGGGAGCAATCGTGGTGAAGAGAAGATAATCCATGAGCCGTCCTTAATGCAATCTTATGTCATGTTGGCCAATCCGAATTATTATTGCTATGCAAAGTTTGAAACGGGTTCCCATTAAGCATGTATTCATAGACCAACACATTAGACTGCCTGTTGGACATATAACAATAGAGCTTCACTATGTTTCTATGGCGAATGGTTCCCAATGTTTCAACTTCCTCCTTGGACAATCGATGGTCATATTCTCACAGTAAATGCTTCCCACTTCGTTATTCGTTCTGATATCATCTATATCCATTTTGGAGTTCGTCCAGAGGTGCTTCACTGCCACTGTTTCATTGTTGGGTATGTCAGCGCGATAAACCTTGCTGGATGCTCCACTTCCAATTACATTTGCTTTGTCTTCCAATTAAATTTGCTTTGTCCAGCCTATCTGCTTGGTGAGGAACATACCTCCGGAAAAATACAAGTCCATTGACAAATATTAATGCTGTTGTTATTGCTCATAAATTGTCCTGTTTGTGGAAGGAGATCTCTGAGATAACCTTTTCAACCAATCTTTGGGTTGGAAACTGACCTTTCCAAGATTTGGAAGAAGACCTTACTGCAGAATCTAACCAGTTACTTGATGTCGGGGATGTCGATGGAACTAATCCTTCCTCCAAATATTGCCATGTCTTTTCTGTTAAAAGAATAGCTCCAGCAGAGGCATATGTGCGTGATCCTTTTCTGATAAGTTGTAAAAGCTATTTCCAGCATATTGAATAGAGACTTTGATAGCCACCTGTCTGAATTGGACTCTGACAGAGGACTTGAGAAGACGGAGTCTAACAGGAACTAAATGGATTTTCAAGAACAAGTTAAATGAGAATGGGGATGTTGTAAGAAAAAAAGCTAGACTGGTTTGCAAAGGGTATACTCAACAAGAAGGTATAGACTTTGAAGAAACTTTTGCTCCTGTAGCTAGACTTGAAGCCATCAGAATGTTTCTTGCTTTTTCAAGTTATCAACAAATCAAAGTCTATCAAATGGATGTTAAATCTGCTTTTCTTAATGGTGATCTAGAAGAAGAAGTATATATAGAACAAATGGAAGGATTCATTTTGGGAAATGATGAAAATCTTGTTTGTAGACTTAAAAAGGCTCTATATGGTCTCAAACAAGCTCCAAGGGCATGGTATTATCGTCTTGACAAATATCTTCATCAACAAGGATTTTCAAAAGGGTCTGCTGATAGCAACTTATACACAAAAATTGAAAATGATAAACTATTGATTGTGGTAGTATATGTTGATGATATCATTTTTGGGAGTAATGAAGAATCTATGAGTCAAAAATTTGCTTCTGTCATGCATCAAGAATTTGAAATGTTCTTACTTGGGGAATTAACATTCTTTCTTGGCTTACAAGTGCATCAAACTGCAGATGGTATATTCCTATCACAAGCAAAATATCTTAAGCAAATTCTGAAGAAATATGGCATGGAAGAATGCAAACCTGTAAGTACACCAATGATCACCGGATGCAATCTCAGTTCTCATGATGATTCTCCCACGGTGAATCAACCAGAATACAGATCAATGATAGGAAGTCTACTTTATCTCACTGGGACTAGACCTGACATTATGCATGTAGTTGGGATTGTTGGACGATTCCAAGCTAATCCAAAAGAGTCTCACCTTCAGGCTGTTAAAATAATTTTCAAATATCTACAAGGAACTCAAGACTTTGGTCTATGGTATCCAAAGAATGCTGATCTTACTCTTCATGCTTACACTGATGCAGATTGGGCTGGAAGTGTTGATGATCGGAAAAGCACTAGTGGTGGTGCATTCTACATGGGACCCCGGATAGTATCTTGGTTCAGCAAGAAGAAAAATTCTATTGCCTTATCTACAGCAGAAGAAGAATATGTGGCTACCGCATCTTGTTGCACTCAACTCCTTTGGATGATGCAAACCTTACAAGATTTTCAAATCAAATGTACACCTCCTATCCCCATTAAGTGTGACAATACAAGTGCCATCAGTATTTCAAAGAATCCTGTTATGCATTCGAAGACCAAGCACATTCCCATTAAGTATCACTTCTTACGTGAACAAGTGCTTGAGCAAAAGGTGAAGCTGGAGTATGTTCCCTCCAAAGAACAAGTTGCTGATATCTTTACCAAACCTCTGCCCAGGGAAGCGTTCGAGTATCTAAGACAGAAGCTGGGAGTGTTCTCTGCCAGTCAAAAGAACAAATCTGCATAAATTTAGAAGATGGTATTGGATACGTGGGTTTCCTGAAACACAGTCACATATATACGCGAGTTCATGCACAGAAAACCGCGTATGTCTGATTGCTGAACAATTTTATGTTTGGAGTCAGCTCTCTTCAGCACAGTTGCAGTGCTGTTTGGTATCTCTGATACTGTTTGGTATCTCTAGTGGTGTTCCAGTTCTCTTAAGTCTTCTTCTAATGTTTTGATAAAGATGCCCTGATGATTTTTTGGTAAAAGTGTTCAGGATGCACAAACTAAGGGGGAGCCTTAGTCATATGGAAAGGTTGCTTGGATGCACAGATTCAGGGGGAGCATCAGCGTTGCTGAGTATAATGCATTGTTGGCACTATGATGGTTCTGAAATATGTTCTATTTCTTGAGGACTTTCTGGTGTTGGTTATGAAAAGTCATATTTGTATTTTGATGAAAAGGTCATGTTGAGACCCATGATGTAAAATTGTAAATTTCAGTCATGTAAGGACTTGTCAAAATTTGTAAACCCACTTGGTTGGGTAGCTGATTCAAATTTTGTAAACCCACTTGGTTGGGTAGCTGAGTTGAAATGTGTAAACCCACTTGGTTGGGTACTTGAGTCTTATATGTAAATCCACTTGGATGGATCTTTGATGTAAGTATGAGTCATTAGTGATAGGAATTTCATAGAGTCATGTACTTCATTGGAAAATATGTTTGAAGATTCAGCATGAACTCAGGGGGGGCTTGGTCACTTCAGTACATATCAGATCTGCAGAACACTTCTTCCACATGTGGAGAAAAGGGGGAGAGTATGTTGGTTTTGATCCACCCTTTGCCCTTGATGTCAAAGGGGGAGAGTGACATGGTGTTTGAATGAAGAGAAAGAATGGTGTCAAAATGGGGAATGTGACATGGTGTCATTGTATTCTTAATGTACCTATCTGTTGTGGTGACCAAACACCATCGTGGTTGCCATCAAGTCCAAAGGGGGAGATTGTTGGCAATATGATGCAGAGTGTTGTCCTTGATGGAAACCCACTGAATGAAGATGAAGACATAAAAGTGTTGACATGTGTTGTCCTTGATGGCAAACCACCTGATGAAGTTATTCTTGACCTGATGGACTTGGTAAATGATGTAAATCTGATATGCAATGATGTTTGTTAGCAATATGATGCTGAGTGTTGTCCTTGAATGGAAACCCACTTGATGAAGATGATGACAACTTGCTTGATGAAGTTGTGCTTGATAGAATATGTCTTGATGAACTAAATCTGATGTATCTACAGTAAGTACAGAAGGCAATGAAGAAAGGAATTCAGCATGTGCTAAATCTATGGTGAAAAGAGTATGTTTCAAGGCATACGCGGATCTATCTAGGAGAAGTCGCGTATGCACGCGGGAAACAACGTGTCAAGTCGCGTATGGGCAAAAACGCTCATAAAGTGCAAAACCAGGGGTAACCACCATGGTATTGACCCATTGTATTGGGTAATGATTCGTCTAAATGACCCCGTCCAGGAATACCATCGGAAGTAATGTGGTTTTGGCTCATGGTATTGAAAAAGGGTAAACCTATATAAGGAGAAGAAATTCATTGTGCATATCATGAGCGTGGGTGCAAGATGTCTGAGCTTGAATGAATACTTCTCTCTGAAGTAGATCTGAATGGAAAGGGTTACAGTTGAATGATAGATCTGAATGTATGATGCACCAATGATGAAGAAGGGGATCTAGATTTGAAATTTACTTGTATTTTCTAGATCTGTTTATGGAATGATTAGATCTGTGATGAGGCGAACATCTGTCTGAGGTAAAGGGTAAAATCTGAAGTGATGTATCTGTTGTGAAGAATTTCAATGACATAAAAGTCTGAAGAACCATACGCTAGTTCGCCGAAGAGGAAGCGCGTATATACGCGGCTTCGCTGAAGAGAAAGCGCGTATGCGCAATGAAATTAGATCTGTAATATGTACAGAAGTATACGCTGGTTTATGTGAACGGAAGCGCGTATATACGCGACATCAGAGAAAGGAAAGCGCGTATGCAAACTAGGGTTTGCTGAAGTTTGTGGTAAGAAATGTCTGATCTGTTCTGCTGTTATACTGATATTTGTCAGTGAGTTTTATGTATCTGTTTCAAGGTTGACTGTGCTTAAAAGTATGGAAAGGGTCCAGTTTGAAAATATGATGAAATGTAGCCTGCAAGTGGTATCCTAAAGGAAGCTTTGGATCCAGTGTGAAAATTGATGAAACGTGGTCCATAGAGGTGCCGAGGGTTGTAGCCTTCAGTCAGGGGGTTGTAGCTCCCTTCCAGGAGAGGCTGGTAAACGAGATCAGGGGGTCGTAGCTCCCTTCCAGGAGAGGCCGGTAAACGAGTCAGGGGGTTGGAGCTCCCTTCCAGGAGAGGCTGGTAAACGAGCGCAGGTGGGTGCCTGCGTGCTGGTAGGAGTCTGCACCAGCACATATGTTGTAAGATGTTTTCTCTATAATAAAATATTGAAGGCTGAGCAACTGCAATGGTGGTTTTCTCCCGACTTGGGTTTCCACCTAAAAATCCTGGTGTTCATGTGTGATGCTTTGTGTGATGGTTTATTCTGTTGTTACTACACATGTTTACTGTTAACATAACATCAGATGAATGAATAGTGCAAAGAACTAAGTTAATCAATATCTTCATATTTAGATCTCTGCTAATACGCGAGTTGTATGAAGGATATCTGCGTGTATACGCGAGTTTACTAAAGGAAAGTAGCGTATGGGTTTTAGAGAGTGAAAAAGTAAAAATTTTTGAATATGCAGTAAATACTGATTCACCCCCCCTCTCAGTATTTTTCTCAACAGAATGCATAGGAATAATGAAAATACTTGCAGAGACAGTAAGAGAATCAACAATGGAGTTTTGTTCTCTAGTTTTGACCATGGATGAATAAGCTTGGAAGTTTTCCAATGTGTCCAAAACTAAGTTTCTATATGCCCTCATCCTTATATCCTTTGTTTGATAAACACCTTCAACTTGTTCAATGACTAATTCTGAATCTCCAATAACATAAATGTTTTGAGCATTCATTCTTTTCAAATATTCTAAGCCCAAAATCAAGGATTCATACTCAGCCATGTTATTCGTGCAATCAAAGTTCAATTTGTAAGAATAAAAATTACTGTCATCACTTGGAATTGTGATCCAAATCCCTACTCCTGCTCCTTCTCTTCCTGCTGATCCATCAAAATGCAATGAACACCAACCTTCTGCCTTCTTATCACTGACTTGCTGATCTTCTGTTTGCTGATTTTCGGACTGCTAAATTTCAGATCTCTGATTTTCTGTTTTCTTCTCATTCTCTACTTCATTAGTCAACTCATTGAAAATAATAGCAGATCCAACCTCAGTATCAAGAGCATAAATTGGAAAATTTTGGGGTCTATCTTTACTACTCACCATGTAGGCCATTCTTGTCTCTCGATACAATCTTCTTTGCTCACCAAAAACAGGAATGGTAGCATAAGTAAGGTCCATCTGCATTGTACCTTTGATTTTTGCTGCCCATGACCTTGATAATAGCATACCAAAATTTGGTGGAATGTCTACTACCACGATGTCCATGACCACAGTCTTAGCAAGAACTTGTGTTAGACCAACAACAACATCCTTAATTAAACCAATGCATTGAACTCTTTTCGAATCAAAAGAAAACAAGTCCTTATATGGTCTAGTTATTTCTAACCCCATCCTTTCCATGATTACTTTGGGCATAAGATTGTGAGAGGCCCCTCAATCTAACATAACATTATGTAATGTCATGTCCTGAATGCTAAGGCTCACATAAAAAGGAGGCACCTCCTCATTCTGTTCATCTTCTAGTCTTGGACCCAAGTATATGGTTGGATGATCTTCTAGTACATTCAAGATATCAGCAGCTCCTAGTTGTGAATTTAACATTTTAACATTCTTGCTTCTATAATCATTGACTTTGAGAATCTCACCAAAAGGTACTGGAATTTTAATCTTAGAAATTTCATTTTCCAAATTGAAAACAAAAATAGATTTTTCAGCTTCTTTGATAGGAGGAAGAGCTGGCATATATTTCTTACCTTTAGCGGTCTTAGGAGCATCTTTCTTGCCATCAACAACCTTAGGTGTATCTTTCTTAGGCTGTGTTTTGTTTGCAATGATAGGCACATTTCTATTTCTAAGAATGTATTGTTTTTTCATCTCAAAAATAGCATGTTGATACCCCTTTAGATAATCTGATGTTTCCTCTCCATGATTATTTTGGTCTAATTGATCATGTTCTTCTTTAGTCAAGAAAATTACGGACATTTCTTCATCAAAATAGTGAATAGACTCTTCAGGAATTTCAGGTTCATCTTCTTCATCAACTAAGTTATGCTACAAAGGAGGTCTCACTGGAGGATCAGGCTACTGATTTCTGTTTTGTCTAGGTCTCTGCTAATTCTGAGGTCTCCTGAACTAAGGGTTTCTAAACTGAGGTTCATGTTGTGTAGGAGGGGCTGAGGTATTCCCAAGGGCCAACCTATCCATCAACTTTTCCATTGTTTTCATCATTGAATCAAACTTATCATCGCAAGTAGAGGTAGAAGTTTTCTCTTCTTCTTTCAACTTAGTTTTACCCATTTTTGACTTTTTTACGCTTATCAAATTTGTAGAAATTATATACAATATGCATGTATATATCCCATTCTCCTGATCTAACAATATTTATCTTCTTGCTAAATACAAAATCCTTTCGACTATAATTTTATGAAATTTAATCAACAATTGCAAAACACATGAAGCAATAAAAACACACATAACACAAACTTGTTTGAACTGAAAGCCTGAAGCTGAAAACCCCAACTATATATTATATAACATGGAGATCATATGACAATCTCATACAAGCATACAAAGCTTATCACAAGCTCTCAGTACAGTACAATTTTCATACACTAATTAGGCCCAATCTTGCAAATCCATGCACCGATATTTGCCACCTGCTAGCCTACCTTCACTGTGCAATCCAAGATGATTACAAAGACCAATTCAATGTAATCCCACTCTCATTGACTGCGTTATTATCATTGGCAACTCCAATGTATATGTAGATGCAATTCATTCATCACTAGTAGTCACAATAGATAGTCTATCTTGCCCTATCACCTACCTCTCCACTGGGTCTCCATTGAAACTACCATGCACTGTAGTTAACTGATGTATTTTTTAGTTGATTAATGAGTTATGATTTATGAATTAATTAACTAATTAATTCAATCCACTCACTAGTGTATCAATCAGTTAGACTAGATACAACTAGCTCAACTGAGTCTAACTGAGTTAAACTAAATACAATTCCATAACTACTTCTTCCAATTGTGTCATAACTCTGCCACTAATTGAGTTCTAACTGAGTCCTCCATGCATTAGCTCCATTAAACCCTTAGGAATAGCGTAATTCCTTCTGTCAGCTGATGTGCCACATCTGTGCACTGAACTGAAGTGCTCCAAGAGAATAAGTTGCTATTTAGAGTCTGATTATTATTAAGAGATAATAATAATCGACATGCATTTATTTTTAGATCAACGCTCTATAAATAGACTTTGCCCAATATTCTAAAAATAGAATTTAATATATTTTTCACATTTGACCAACCATCTACAAATAGCCTCCGCTACATATAGAATATGCTCACCATTCTAAAAATAGACATACACCTAAAAATAGCCTGTGTGGGCCCCACCTATTTTAGGTGATTATTTTCACTAGGATCAAGGAATGATGTTTCCGTATGCCACTTTCACTATTTCTTGTTGCAACATTCAACACTCCCTCTCAATAAGAAAAGACTGTATTTGCATGTGCCCTGCAACTCCATGCATCCGCCTGCAATACTTGCATGCAACACTTCTGAAACTAAATAGCCTCCAAACAACTGAATCAGTATAATGCATCTGGCATCAAAGTCTTTTGAATTTTTCTAGCTACTGTGCATGTCTTCAGGATCCACTGCGTTGTTGAACTCTACAACCATGCACTCTTCACTTGCTATCAACTTTGATCCGCGCTCCAGTATCTGACACTGTTACTTTGATATAACTGCATCAATCCGACTGATCATGCTACTGTTGCTCTATGGGCACCTCGTAGCCAGGTTCAATTCATGAGATCCCCACCATCTCCATGAACCCTGCCCAGAAATATCCTCTTGGGATTATTCATGCATGTCACCCCACCTCTTACCTGGTGGTATAACTGCATGCACTCCCTCTGCCACGAAATTTCTCTGCATGAGTGGTTGCTCCCACTCCATGATCCTCATCTTGTGGCTGCTCCACATCCCGAGGTTCACTCTTACCTGCATGAAAATCTAGCTCTCTCTCAAGCTTCAATTGCATGGCTTTCTCGCACTTCCCAACAGTAGGAAGCTCCGTAGAAATCCCATCTACAACAAATCTATAAAGATTCTTCTGCATCTCCATTTGTGGCTGCTCCACAACCTTCTGAGACTACTTCTCACGCTGCATGTTGAGAGGCTCCCTCTCAACCACCAAGTTACTAACCTCTGCTTTTCCCCTCAAATCTTTTCATGCATCTTGTACCTCAGTGCATGTAGATTTTTGGCTCGCGCACATTGCAATTGTCCCGCCGTCGCAAAATTTTCTAACAGAAGAGCTGATTTTAAGTCGATGATATCTCCCTCATCCGAGCTTCGATTCGACCGATTTTTTTTTTTCAATTTGGGTATTTTTTCGAAAGGAATCCAAATATGCTATTTTTTTCTAAAAACATTTCACCAAAAATTTCAGATATTCTCTGCAAACTCGCGCGCCCAAAATTTTTTTCTCTCATTCCATGTAGAAAATCTATAACACAGCTCTGATACCATGTAGAAATTATATACAATATGCATGTATATATCCGGACTCTCTTGATCTAACAATATTTATGTTCTTGCTAAATACATAATCCTTCCACTATAATTCTTGCGGAAATTTAATCAACAATTGCAAAACACATGAAGCAATAAAAACACACATAAATACGCTTGTTTAACGGAAAGCCCGGGTCGAAAACCCCAACATATATTATGTAACATGGAGATCATAAGGAAATCTCATACAAACATAAAAAAGTTTATCACAAGCCCTCGCAAGACCAAGACAATTGTCATACACTAATCAAAGACCAATCTTGCAAATCCATGCACCGATCTTTACCTCCCGCTAGCCTCGCTCCACCGCAACTAAGCTGATTACAAAGATTCAATTCTCATGTAATCCCACTCTCATTGACTGTGTTATTATCATTGGCAACTCCAATGTATATATAGATGCAATTCATGCATCACTAGTAGTCACAACAGATAGTCCATCTTGCCCTTTCACCTATCTCTCCACTAGGTCTCCATTGAAACTACCATGCACTGTAGTTAACTGATGTATTCTTCAGTTGATTAATGAGTTATTATTTAGTGAATTAATTAACTAATTAATTCACACCACTCTCACTAGTGTATCAATCAGTTAGACTAGATACAACTAGCTCAACTGAGTCTAACTGAGTTAAAATAAATACAACTCCACCAACTACTTCTATAACTCCACCAAACTCTGTCACATGAGTTCTAACTAAATTATCCATGCAATAGCTCCACTTAACCATTAGGAATAACACAATTCCTTCTGTCATCTCCTGTGCCACATATGTGCACTTAACTGAAGTGCTCCAAGAGAATAAGATAATGTTTATAGTCCAAATATTATTAAGAGCTAATAATATTCGACATACATCTATTTTTAGATCAACGTTCTATAAATAGACTTCGGCCAATATTCTAAAAATAGAATTTCATCTATTTTTCATATTTGACCAACCATCTACAAATAGCTTCCTGCTACATATAGAATATGCTCACCATGTCTAAAAATAGACATACACCTAAAAATAGCCTGTGTGGGCCCCACCTAGTTTAGGTGATTATTTTCCAACTAGGATCAAGGATGATGTTTCGGGATGCCTCCTTCACTATTTCTTGTTGCAATCTTCAACAAAATTAACCTCCACCTTCATTGCATCATTTTTCATTTCAGCAAGTGAAGGGGATTCTATTTCTCTCAGCAGTATAGAAAACTCATAGTCAAAAGCTTCGACATATCATCTAAGCTAAGGCTTGTGGGAGTTTCAAATGGGTAGGAATAGAGTCATAAAACTTATTAAACCTTTTTGAAAAGTTTTGAATAGATTCATCAACATCTCTTTTCAAAGTGCTATACTCGGTGAGGGCTTGTACTAGATTAGTTCTATTTCCCCATTTTCTCAAAAAGGTATCTTCAAACTCGTTCCAATTATGAATACTTCTAGGAGTAAGGTCTTTGTACCACTTCCTAACTTAACTAGTAAAACTCTAAGAAAACAACCTCAAATTAACATCTTCATGATCAACCTCCTCCCTGTCTATAAAATCATTAAATTGATCCACATTTTCTTCTGCTGTAATGTCTTTATCACTTCCCCAAGTTTTGATTCTAGCAGCATATTTTATAGGGAGGTCATGTAAAAAAGTTGGAAGAATAAGAGGGGCATATCTAGCAGGAGAAGTAGGTGGAGGAGGTACATTTCCAGCCATGGTTAAAGGGATTGTGGTAGTTTTATGGATGGCAGCAATAGAAGATGAAGGACTATTATGAGGGGGACTATTTGGTCTTTGTTGTCTACTAACAATTAAACTCCAATAAGGAAGAGGTATACCAGCTTTACTTTTCAGCAAGACTTCAAAAGGGTCAATCTCTTTCAATCTATCTAAAGACTCTCTTTCAAACAACAACTCAGAAGTAACAGCTTCCCAAAACTCTTCTTTGTCTTCCCGTGTTATTAGAGCTGAGGTATCAATACCTCTCTTATGCAAGTCTAAGATAATTTCAGTTAGCTCCTTTTAACTTTCTCATCTAAACAAAACTTCTTGAATTTTATCATCAACTCTTTTATCTTCAGGACTTCTTAATATTTCAGAGGACAAGGATTTCGAATTTGATGGAGTACCTGATATTTCAGAAATAACTTGACTGCCTTGGGAAATGGTGTTTGGATTGTCCACGATGGTAGGTGGATCTGGGTCAGGATTACTCCTCGTGTATCTCCTTCTCCAAGCCACCTTTGATCATATAAATTTTGAATTGAGTCACCAAAGTAGATGCAACCTCGAAAAGCTTCCTGAGCTCCTGCTACCTTCAGAATTTCAGCTTCAAAATTTCAGGAAAGTATAATCTTCAGACTCCCGGCAGATGCACCAAAATGTTATCACAAAATTGGATCTGATAGGCTACTTGATAGGTCAATTTCATGCAACTATTTCAAACCTAATATTTTGATTGAGGCTTAGCCTCCTCAGCCTGAGAGGGCTCTCTCAAGGGTTAATGATTTGGATAAAAATATAGATGGCTAACTCTATTTGAGTAATGAACAAATAAATGATAGATATAGGTTGAGAATCACATAAACATGTACACATTGGGCTTATGGATTAAAATTTTTCAATAATCCAATGAATCTACTTAACATGGAAGTTGAGACATATCAAAGTTTTATTCAAGAGATAAACACATATGAAACTTGTAAAAACATGGTCAGTTCATTTATAGAGGAAGTTAGAGCATCTAAAAGATGAATTCTGAGTAATATAGATAAACACCACTACAATAGGATAATAAATAGATGCAAATAGAATAGGAACACACTAAAACTCTTTCTGAATCTCAAGTTGGTTAAGTAGAAAATCTCTGCATTAGCTGAAAACCAGTCAATTACAACAAGCACAGTTTTGCCAAAAATTTCCAACCCATAAAAAATTCGACCTCTTGACCTTTAATAGACCTTTTACAACATGATATGATTTGCCTCTAGGCTAGATACATCAAATTTCTGACTACTGACACCTTGCATAACCATAAGAAATGGAATTTACTACAAAAGACACCTAATTTGTTTAAAGAATCCTATTCCAAAAAGGACTCAAACTACTTATTTCTATCTATAACAACCTTATCTATTAAAATTTACATCATTTCCAAGTGTATAATCACATGATCGAATCTAGATGATGGGCTTCAACTCTTCCTAACCATATTGCTGACCTCCACCAAAATAGGAAACAATCCCCTGTTTTATAGGCATAGAGTCTTGTGCATTATTTGAACATTCTGACATACATGTACTCTTTATTTCGAGGTCCTTAACTATTTGAAGTTGATTTTATACATCCAAAAACTCCTCCCTAGTCTCTAGTTGTCCAAAACCGCCTCCAAAGTTGTTCAAAAGAGCTGTAATATACTGCACTACGAAAACACAACAGTTTCGTAGCGCCTTTGTAACATTGCCATTTTAACGCTTATTCTTAAAATTTTTGACTTCTTTCCTCCAAGATTGTCTTAATTACCTTTTAATACATATTCAATAGAAAATTCAGTTCTTGATTCATTCTTTTACCCTTCAAAATATGATATAAATGAGCAAGAAAATCTACTACAAAAGTTTCGTAGTACTTTTCTGCTTTTTTACACAGTCTGCGCTACGAAACTGCTGAGTGTGCAGTTTTTTCAAAAATTTTCAAAAATGAAAACTATAGTTATGCTAAAAACTTGAAATACACCTGTATGCAACATTTAAAAACCATATTAATTGTAAAAACACAGTCATTATGGCTTACATGAGGCTTCTTCTTCATTTTCACTTGATTTAGCTATTGGCTCTTCAATGACTGTTATTTTAATGCCTCTGTTCTTTAACTCATCCTGAATAACCTTCAGCTGCTGCTTTAATTCCTCCAATTGATCTTTAAGTCTTCTGTTATTAGCTCTCAAGTGAGCATTTATTATTCTGACAAACTTGGCTTCCTTTATTGCTGGAACTGTCCACTTTAAAAACTGCTCTGCACTACTTGGAGTTTCAGAAATAAAAACAGTTTGTCCTTGCCACAGTGCCTTCATCCTTTTAAACTGTGCTTTATCGACACTATGCTTTCTATCCCTTTTTCTCATGACAAAAATTTTCTAGTTTTCCAACCTCAATTTTTCCTTAAGATGCTGAAACTCTGTTTTCTCTGTCATTTCTTCTTTTCCCCTCTTTGTTTTCCTAGTTGTATGCTTCATTGTAGGTGATGAGAGATCAACAAATTATTTAGGAGCTTTAGGTGTCTCAGTGGGTTTTTGAACTTCCTTGTTGCCTTCCTTCAGTTTCCTAGCATGCCTAGTCATAGTCTTTCTTGCTTGAAAGATAAAAGCTGCATCTTCCCCACTGAACTCTAGCTTTTTGGTAGACTTGGCCTTTTTCAGTTTATGTTCATCTTCCCCAATGAAATCAACTTGAACAATGGGTGTCTCCTCTATGTCAATAGCATGAAGAATGTCCTCTAGATTTCCCTTTGCTACTGGGCTGTCCTCTATAGCAACTATCTTTCATTTTGATGCCACTACTTGGCTTCTATTTACTCTTTTGATTTCCTACTTATTGATAGCTTGTTTTTGTTTTGCATCTTTGGCAACCTTTGACCTCCGTTTTGCAGGTGATGGAGTTGGCGTATCAAGCATTTGTATCTTCTCTGCCCTTTTCTTAGTTTGTTTCCTTGGCTTCATTTTTACATATTATTTTGGTTTTACAGCCACAGGTTGACTTGGTTCTACTGGTGGTGGTGATGGAACTCCTTTATCTTTAGGGTTTCTTGCAGGGGTTAGGGTTTCCAACTCAAAACCATTTATAAAAAATAAATATGACCAGTCCCTTCCTATCTTCTAAAGTTTATCTAAAATTAATAACTTCATTAAACCATGATGAAACAAGGATGTTTCACTCCCTTCAAACTTCACTTGCACCTTATCAGTCATCTTTGCAAGACCCCTATGTAGATAAAAAGGCAAATCGAGTGAACTATTACTAGTGAAGTGCAGAAGCAACTTGAAATGATATGAGTAAACCTTGTGATATTTGCCTTCACATGTAAAATACTTATGTATGTTGAGTAGCAGCTTTTAATAAGTGTCTTTGATGCAGCCTCTAGGGATAGCATTGTTAAGGTCCATGTCTCTGTACTCAGGCTTCATGAACTCTTTGCATTGCTCCATATCAAATTTGAAGCTTTTAAACCAAGTTTCTTAAACTCTTGGTATCTCTGTAACATCAACAATGGTCTCTGGTGTAATAGATACACTTAGCATCCCAACCTTAGTAATTGTTCCATTAAAATTCATGGCCAATTCTTTGGATACCTGTGTGTGAGAGCCTTGCAACTTTTCACAAAACCGTAAGCAGCCTACTTTTATGAATCCCTCCATCACTACTGGGTCTTCAGTTATTGACCTCATATATTCAGGTTCATGCCTTAAGCACTATCCTCCTATGTGTATTTTCTTGTCTTATGCCATACTTTTTAGAAAACCTGTCAGCCTCACTTGATAAATTGTATCAGCCTCACTTGAATATATGTAAAAGTATCTCGATTGATAAATTTGTATCATCCTTGCTTGATATGGGTGTAGAAAACCTTTGTATGAACCGGCCACAAGTTTGGTTTAACACTTCAGAGCTCAAACATTTTTAATGGAGGAAAAAGGAAAATGAAAATGACCAATTAGGAAATATTTTGAAATTTAAAATGTTATCTCATAACTAAATGGTGCCTCATTCATACCCTATAATGGCAATGATGACTGCAAATGTGGGTGAGTACATCGAATTTCATCATTACCTGACTCATCATCCCACTAACCTAACCTTTCCCAATTGTTTCTGACATTTTCCAGCTCAACTGACAAGACAGTTATAAATCCGCACTTTCATAGCACCTGTAGTGCAATTTTTCATGTTTTCACTACGAAACTATCAGCGTTTTTGTAGCGCAAAACAAATTTTTTCAATGGGTGGCGCTACGAAAACAGGGTTTTTTGGCTAATTGAAGAGTTTTGACCCGAAACTTTACGAAATGACCCAAAAATGAAAATAATGAATATTTGACATGAAATAATTTAAAAATTACTTCATTTGAACCTAAGGATGAGATTTAGACCATAAAAATCTAAAACCTACCCTTGAACAAACCTAAATCGACTTCTAAACCCAATTTTGAACCATGAAATTTTGTAAACTTGTCACAATGATGTGCTAATTTTTTTTTGGGTGATAAAAGTGGCTCCACTTGGTATAGTGTGCCCCTGTGGTACATTAAGAACTAGTTGTTCCAGTGTTGCTATCCATTTTCCCTCCAAAACAGAAAAAAAATTTGAAATTGCCAAGCTTTCTCCTCAAGCTCTAATGGCCTTCACCTTGGGCTCAAGCTTGCTGATTTAGCTTGTCATTATTAGAAGAAAAACTCATAAAATGGAATATGTACAATGATATGAATGATCAACATATTTTTTAGGAAGAGTAATGCTTTAAAAACCTGCCATTGACAGGTCCTCCAACATATGATTTTCCATCCATCTCCTGTAGTATGTAAGTATCATTTCCATGAAAAGTAGCTATCTTGAAAGGACCTTTCCACAAATTCTCAAACTTACCATGTTTGCCTTTCTCTTCAATTCTAGCCTCCCATTTCAGCACTTCATCCTAAATTTGAAAACTTTCTTCCTTGATCTTCTTATCAAATGTCCTCTTGATTTTGTTTTGAGACTATTGATTATTGTTATAAACTTCATCCCTCTTCTCTTGCAGAGCTATTAAATGATTGATTCTTCTCTGAACTGCATTAGGTTCCTCTTCTAACCCCTGAATCAACTTCATGATAGGTACCCCTATAAATGTAGGAAAAATGGCCTTAGCCCCATATACCAATTCATATGGTGAAGTTCCAATTGACATTTTTGTGCATATCCTATCAGCCTATAAGGCATACTTTAGCTTCAAATGCCAAGCCTTCTTATTCTCCTACAACAAATTTTTAATGATCCTCACAATGCTCTTGTTAGAAGATTCAGAAAGATCATTCCCTTGTGGATAATATGCAATATAATTCCAAAGAGTAATATGATATTGATGACAAAAATTGATCAAATTCTTAGACTTAAATGCCTGTGCATTATCAGTTATAATCTTCATGGGGAAACCAAACCTAGACAAGATATTATTTTCTAAAAAATAAATAATAACATAATCATTTGCTAGCCTAGTTGGGATTGCTTCAATCCATTTGGTGAAGTAATTATTCGCTGTGAGAATCCAATGATGTTGACTTGATGATGATGGATGAATCTCTCCAATAAAATCTAGCCCCCATTGCTGAAATGGTGCTTCCACACAGATAGGCATTAAAGGTAAAGGTACAAGCTTCTTCATACCATCGAAAATCTGGCATTCATGGTAGGAAACAATCTTTCTGTATACATCCTTAAAAATTATAGGCCAATAATACCCTACTCTAAGAATCTTGTTCACTGTGGCCTTCCAATCAATCACTTTATCAGCCTCCTCTTCTAGCAAACAATCCAACAAAATTCCGCCAGTATCCTTCCAAAACAGATTTCTGTAAAAAATGAAATATCTCAAGGGTTTTAGCCTTACAAATCTTACCTTAGACTTTTTTAGATCAGCAGGTGCTTTATGATGTTGAAGGACAAAATCAATCTCCTTGTACCAATCTGAAGTGATGTATTTTTCTTCCTCATCTGAAATTTCTGATATTTCTGCAATTAAATTTATGTCAAGATAGTCAAATTTTGACTATACCATCAACTTTGCTAAGCCTTGTCCTTTGACCAATTTTTTTGGTTTAATATCTATATCATACTCCAGCAATCTACCAATCCACTTTCCCCTCTTACCATCAGGATTGGATTGAGTGAGGATGTCTTTCCCAATAGTATTAGGAACAAAAGCTACAATATGAGAATGCATAATATAAATTCTGAAATCTTTGATAGCCTTCACCAAGGCATAGGCTTGCTTCTCTAAGATATTATACTTCAGCTCAGAGTTAGCTAATGTCCTACTAAAGAAGGAAATACGTTGCTCAATACCTTGATGTCCCTTTTGCAACAAAACTCCAGCAATAGTACTTTTTGATGCGAAAGTAGAAACCATAAATTCTTTTGAGAAATATGGACTGATCAATACTGGTGCTTCTGTGAGTGCCCTTTTGATCTCCTCAAATGAGTGCTTTGCTTCTGCTGTCCACTTAATGTCAACTCCCTTCTTCAGCATCCTTGTTATGTCCTTCACAATCTCAGCAAAATTAGGAATAAATCGCCTTACAAAATTTACCTTTACAAGGAAAGATTGAATCTCCTTCTTGTTTCTTGCCAAATACACCTTTTGAATTGCATTGACCCTGTTTGGATCAATCTTAATCCCATATTTATAAATAATGTGTCCAAGTAATTTACCTGAAGTTAAATAAAAATGACTTTTGGTGGGATTTAGAGAGATGCCAAACCTTCTACATTTCAGCAAAATTATTTCTAGGTGTTTCAAGTGATCTTCTTCCCTCCTTGAGAAGACTGTTATGTCATCAATATAAACAACCACTATCTTGTCCTTCTCTTAAGAAAAAGCAAAATCCATTGCTCTCTGGAAGGTAGCTCCTGCATTCATGAGACCAAATGGAATCTTGGCATACATGAAAGTGCCCCATGGTGTAGTAAAGGTTGTTTTTTCTGGATCATCAGGATGTACAAGGATCTAATTGTAACTTGAAAAAAAAACAAGCATAGACATTCTTTGAGAACCAACAATATTTTGCAAAATTTGGTCCATCTTTGGGAGAGGATAATTGTCCTTTAGAGAGGATTTATTCAAATTTTTGAAGTCAATACATATTCTGATTTCTCCACTCTTTTTCCTAACTGGAACTAAGTTTGCAAGACAATTTGAAAATATCATTGGGAAAATGATTTTGGCATAAAAGAGTTTTTTTATCTCCTTCTCAATCAATGGCATGAGAAGTGGATTAATTCTCCTCAATTTCTGCTTGAAAGGCCTTTCATTTTCTTTGATGGGAATAGTATGTTGAATAATAGTGGGGTCATACTCTTTCAAATAAGCATATTTCCAAGAAAAAACATCAATGAATCTATTCATCATTTCAATATACTTAAACTTCATATCAGCTGAAAGAAACTTTGAAAGTTTAATCATTTTGGGCATAGCTATTGTACCACGGTTACATCTCTCAAATTCTTCATCATCATCTTGTATCTAAGGGGATTTTAAAACATCATTCTGATAAAAAAAAATTCAAGAGGTATGAGTCCCTTTGGTATGGAATTGTTCTTTAGTTGCAAAACTTCAGAATTCCCTTTAGACTCAACAAGCATATTTTGATGATCTACTTGTATATTTTCAAACTCTTCTTTCAGCTCAATAAATTTCTTCACTTGTTGGTCATCCTAAAAAACTTGCCAATGCGTAATATTACCAAGGATAGTTGGTCTATGGCGAACTTCAACTTCATATTTTTCAGTGGAATGCATAGGAATAATGAAAAGACTTGCAGAGACAGCAAGAGAATCAACAATGGAGTTTTGTTCTCTAGTTTTGACACTGAATGAATGAGCTTGGAAGTTTTCCAACATGTCTAAAAATAAGTTTCTATATGCCCTCATCCTTATAACCTTTGTTTGATAAACACCTTCAACTTCTTTAATGACTAATTATGAATCTCCAATAACAAAAATGTTTTGAGAATTCATTCTTTTAAAAAATTCTAAGCCCAAAATCAAGGATTCATACTCAGCCATGTTATTCATGTAATCAAAGTTCAATTTGTAAGAAAAGAACTTACTCTCATCACTTGGACTTGTGATCCAAATCCTTGCTCCCGCTCCTTCTCTGCTTGCTAATCCATCAAAATGCAATGACCACCAACCTTTTGCCTCCTTATCACTGACTTGCTGATCTTCTGTTTGCTGATTTTCAAACTGCTAAATTTCAAATCTCTGATTTTCTGTTTTCTTCTCATCCTTTGCTTCATTAGTCAACTCATTGAAAATAATAGTAGATCCAAGTTTAGTATCAAGGGCATAAATTGGAAAATTTTGGGGTTTGTATTTACTAATCACCATGTAGGCCATTCTCCTCTCTCGATACAATCTTCATTGCTCACCAAAAACAGGAATGGTGGCATAAGTAAGGTCCATCTGCATTGTACCTTTGATTTTCGCTGCCCATGACCTTGAAAATAGCATACCAAACTTTGGTGGAATGTCTGCTACCGTGATTTCCATGACCACTGTCTTAGCAGGAATTTGTGTTAGACCAACAACAACATCCTTAATTAAACCAATGCATTGAACTCTTTTCGAATCAAAATAAAAAAAGTCCTTGTATGGTCTGGTTTTTTCTAACCCCATCCTTTCCATGCTTACTTTGGGCATAAGATTGTGAGAGGCCCCTGAATCCAACGTAGCATTATGTAATGTCATGTCATGAATGCTAAGGCTCACATAAAAGGGAGGAAATTCCTCATTCTGTTCATCTTCTAATCTTGGGCCCAAGCATATGGTTGTATGATGTTCTAGTACATTCAAGATATCAGTAGCCCCTAGTTTTGAATTTAAAATTTTAATAGTCATGCTTCTATACTCATTGAATTTTAGAATCTCACCAAAAGGTACTGGAATTTTGATCTTAGAAATTTCATTTTCCAAACTGAAAACATAAACAAATTTTTCAGCTTCTTTGATAGGAGGAAGAGCTGGTGTATCTTTCTTATCTTCAACGACCTTAGAAGCATATTTCTTGCAATCAGCAACCTTAGGTGTATCTTTCTTAGGCTGTGTTTTGTTTGCAATGATAGGCACATTTCTATTTATGAGATTGTATTGTTTTTGCATCTCAAAAATAGCATGTTGATATCCCTTTAGATAATCTGATGTTTCCTCTCCATGATTACTTTGGTCTGATTGATCATTTTCTTCCTTAGTCAAGAAAATTCTAGACATTTCTTCATCTAAACAGTGAATAGACTCTTCAGGAATTTCAAGATCATCTTCTTCATCAATCAAGTTTTGTTGGAAAGGAGGTCTCATTGGAGGATCAGGCTACTAATTTTTGTTTTCTCTTGGTCTTTGTTAATTTTGTGGTCTCCTGAACTGAGGGTTTCTAAATTGAGGTTCATGTTGTGTAGGAGGAGCAAAGGTGTTCCCTAGGGCTAATCTATCCATCAAATTTTCCATTTTTTTCATCATTGAATCAAACTTATCATGAGAGGTAGATGAGGAAGGCTTCTCTTCTTCTTTTAACTTAGTCTTACCCTTTTTTTATTTTTTGGCTGTTATCAAATTAACCTCCACCTTCACTGCATCATTTTTCATTTCAGCAAGTGAAGGGGATTCTCTTTCTCTTAGCAGTATAGAAAACTCATGTCAAAAGATTCAACATATCTCATCTGAACTAAGGCTTGTCGCGGTTTCAAATGGGCAAGAATAGAGTCATAAACCTTATTAAACCTTTTTGAAAAGTTTTGAACAGATTCATCAATAGCTCTTTCAAATTTCTATACTCGGTGAGGGCTTGTACTGGATTAGTTCTATTCCTCCATTTTCTCAAAAATTTATATTCAAACTCGTTCCAATTATGAATACTTCCAGGAGTAAGGGCTTTATACCACTTCCTAACTTCACCAGTAAATCTCTGAGAAAATAATATCAACTCAACATCTTCATGATCAACCTCCTCCCTGTCTATAAAATCATTAAATTGATCCACATGTTCTTCTGTTGTAATGTCTTCATCACTTCCCCAATTTTTGATTCTAGCAGCATATTTTCTAGGGAGGTCAGGTAAAACAGTTGGAAGAACAAGAGGGGCATATCTAGTAGGAGAAGCAGGTGCAGGAGGTACATTTCAAGCCATGGTTAAAGGGAATGTGGTAGTTTAGGGATGGCAACAATAGAAGATGAAGGGCTATTATGAGGGGGATTATTTGGTCTTTGTTTTCCACTAACAATTAAACTCCAATCAGGAAGAGGTAAACCAGCTTTAATTTTCAATAAGACTTCAAAAGGGTCAAGCTCTTTCAATCTATCTAAAGACTCTCTTTCAAACAACAACTCAGAAGTAACAACTTCCCAAAACTCTTCTTTATCTTCCTGTGTTACTAGAGCTGAGGTTTCAATACCTCTCTTATGCAAGTCTAAGATAATTTCAATTAGCTCCTTTTCACTTTCTGATCTAAACAAAACTTCTTGAATTTTATCATCAACTCTTTTATCTTCAGGACTTCTTAATATTTCATAGGATAAGGATTTCGAATTTGATGGAGTACCTGATATTTCAGAAATACCTTGACTGCCTCGGGAAATGGTGTTTGGATTGTCCACGATGGTGGGTGGATTTGGGTCAGGATTACTCCTCGTGTATCTCCTCCTCGAAGCCACCTTTGATCATATAAATTTTGAATGGAGTCACGAAGGTAGATGCAGCTTTGAAAAGCTTCCTGAGCTCCTGCTACCTTTAGAAGTTCAGCTTCAAAATTTTGGGAAGGTATAATCTTCAGAATCCCGGTAGACACACCAAAATGTAGTAAAAAAAATTGGATCTGATAGGCTACTTGATCAGTCAATTTCATGTAAATATTTCAAACCTAATCATTTGATTGAGGCTTAGCCTCCTCAACCTGAGAGGGCTCTCTCAAGGGTTAATAATTTGGATAAAAATATAGATGGCTAATTCTATTTGAGTAATGAACAGATAAATGATAGATATAGGTTGAGAATCATATCAACATGTACACATTGGGCTTATGGAGTCAAACAGTTCATTAATCCAATGAATCTACTTAAAATGTAAGTTTAGGCATATCAGAGTTTTATTCAAGAGATAAACACATATGAAACTTGTAAAAACACAGTCAGTTCATTTATAGAGGAAGTTAGAGCATCTAAAAGATGAATTATAAGTAATATAGATAAACATCACTGAAATAGGATAATAAAGATATGCAAATAGAATAGGAACACACTAAAACTCTTTCTGAATTTCAAGTTGGTTAAGTAGAAAATCTCTACATTAGCTGAAAACCAGTCAATTACAATAAGCACGGTTTTTCCAAAAATGTCCAACTCTTTACAAATTAGACCTCTTGACCTTTAATAGACCTTTTACAATATGATATGATCTTCCTATAGGCTAGATACATTGAATTTCTGACTACTGACACCTTTCATAACCATAAGACATGGAATTTATTACAAAAAGACACCTAATTTGTTTAAACCGTCCTATTCTAAAAATGATTCAAACTACTTATTGCTATATATAACAACCTTATCTATTCAAATGTACATAATTTCCAAGTGTATAATCACATGGTCGAATCTGGATGATGGGCTTCAACTCTTCATGACCATATTGCTGACCTCCACCAAAATAGGAAACAATCCCCTGTTTTATAGGCATAGAGTCTTGTGCACTCTTTGAACATTCTGACCATCATGTGCTCTTTATTTCGAGGTCCTTAACTATTTGAAGTTGATTTAATACATCCAAAAACTCCTCCCTAGGCTCCAGTTGTCCAAAACCACCTCCAAAGCTGTTCAAAAGAGCTTTAATGTACTGCACTACGAAAACACAGCAGTTTCGTAGCGCCTTTGTAGAATTTCCATTTTAACGCTTATTCTTCAAATTTTTGACTTCTTTCCTCCAATATTGTCTTAATTACCTTTTAATACATCTTCAATAGAAAATTTAGTTCTTGATTCATTCTTTTACCCTTCAAAATCTGATAAAAATGAGTAAGAAAAGCTGCTACAACAATTTTATAACACTTTTCTACTTTTTTACACTGTCTGCGCTATGAAACTGTTGAGTGTGCAGTTTTGTCAAAAAAATTCAAAAATGAAAACTATAGTTATGCCAAAATATTCAAATGCACCTATCTGCAACATTTAAAAACCATATTAACTATAAAAACACAGTCATTATAGCTTACTTTAGGTTCCTTCTTCATTTGCACTTGATTTAGCTATTGGCTCTTCAATGACTATTATTTTAATGCCTCTGTTCTTTAACTCATCCTGAATCAACTTCAACTGTTGCTATAATTCCTCCACTTTATCTTTAAGTCTTTTGTTGTTAGCTCTCAACTGAGTATTTATTATTCTGACAAACTTGGCTTCCTTTATTGCTGGAACTGTCCACTTGAAAAATTGTTTTGCACTACTTGGAGTTTTAGAAATAGAATCAGTTTTTCCTTCCCATAGTGCCTCCATCCTTTTAAACTGTGCTTTCTCGACACTATTCTTTCTAGCCATTTTTCTCAAGACAACAATTTTCTGGTTTTCCAACCTCAATTTTTCCTTAAGATGCTGAAACTCTGTTTTCTTTGTCATTTCTTCTTTTCCCCTCTTTGTTTTGCTGGTTGTATGATTCACTGTAGGTGATGAGAGATCAACAAATTATTTAGGAGCTTTAGGTGTCTCAATGGGTTTTTGAACTTCCTTACTTCCTTCCTTCAGTTTCCTAACATGCCTAGTCATAGGCTTTCTTGCTTGAAAGATGAAAGTTGCATCTTCCCCAATGAACTCTAGCTTTGTGGCAGACTTAGCCTTTTTCAGTTTATGTTCATCTTCCCCAATGAACTCAGCTTGAACAATGGGTGTCTCCTCTATGTCAATAGCATGAAGAATGTACTCTAGATTTCCCTTTGCTACTGGGCTATCCTCTGTAGCAACTATCTTTCCTTTTGATGCCACTGCTTGGCTTCTAGTTACTCTTTTGATTTCCTGCTTACTGATAGCTTGTTTCTGTTTTACATCTTTGGCAACCTTTGACCTTCGTTTTGCAGGTGATGGAGTTGGTATATCAAGCATTTGTATTTGCTCTGCCCTTTTCTCAGTTTGTGTCCTTGGCTTTATTTTTACAGATTCTTTTGGTTTTACAGCCACAGGTTGACTTGGGTCTGCTGGTGGTGGTGATGGAACTCCTTTATCTTTAGGGTTTCTTGCAAGGGTTAGGGTTTCCAACTCAAAAGAATTTATAAACAAGAAAGATGACCAATCCCTTCCTATCTTCTGAAGTTCATCTAAAATTAATAACTTCATTAAACCATGATGAAACAAGAATGTTTCACTCCCTTCAGACTTCGCTTGCACCTTATCAACCATCATTGCAAGACTCCTATGTAGATAAAAAGGCAAATCGAGTGAAATATTACCAGTGAAGTGCAGAAGCAGCTTGAAATGATATGTGTAAACCTTGTGATATTTTCCTTCACATGTAAAATACTTCTGTATGTTGAGTAGCAGCTTTGAATAAGTGTCTTTGATGTAGCCTCTAGGGATAGCATTGTTAAGGTCCATGTCTGTGTACTGAGGCTTCATGAACTCTTTGCATTGCTCCATATCAAATTTGAAGCTTTAAACCAAGTTTATTTACCTCTTGGTATCTTTGTAACAACAACAAAGGTCTCTGGTGTAACAGATACACTTAGCATCCCAACCTTTGTAGTTGTTCCACTAAAATTCATGGAAAATTATTTGGATACCTGTGTGTGAGAGCCCTGCAAATTTTCACATAACTGTAAGCAACCTACTTTTCTGAATGCCTCCATCACTATTGGGTCTTCAATTATTAACCTCATATCTTCAGGTTCATGCCTTAAGCACTGTCCTCCTCTGTGTATTTTCTTGTCTTCTGCCATACTTTTCAGAAAATCTGTCAGCCTTGCTTGATAAATTGTATCATCTTCACTTGAATATATGTAAAACCAGCTTCGCTTGATAAATTTGTATCAGCCTTGCTTGATACAGGTGTAGAAAATTTTTGTATGAACCGGCCACAGGTTTTATTTAACACTTCAGAGCTCAAACATTTCGAATGGAGGCAAAAGGAAAACGAAAATGACCAATTAGGAAAGATTTTGAAATTTAAAATGTCATCTCATAAATGAATGATGCCTCATTCATACCCTATAATGACAATGATGACTGCAAACGTGGGTGAGTACATCGAATTTCATCATTACCCAACTCATCATACCACTAACCTACCCTTTCCCAATGGTTTCTGACATTTTCTAGCTCAACTGACAAGACAATTATAAATATGTGCTTCCATAGTGCCTACAGTGCAATTTTTCATGTTTGCGCTACGAAACTAATAACATTTTCATAGCGCAAAACAACTTTTTTCAACGGGTGGCGCTACGAAAAAAGGGTTTTTTGGCTAATTGAACAGTTTTGACCCGAAACTTTAGGAAATGATCCACAAATGAAAATAATGAATATTTGACATGAAATAAGTTTAAAAAGGACTTCATTTGAACCTAAGGATGAGATTTAAACCATAAAAATCTAAAACCTACCCTTGAACAAACCTAAATCGACTTCTAAACCCAATTTTGAACCATGAAATTTTGTAACCTTGTCACAATGATGTTCTAAATTTTTTTTGGGCGATAACATGACCCTTGCTAAATATGAACCTAACCAGGTTTATGTATTTGATGTATAAAGCTTGAATATTTTGATGCTTCCATTGTAATGACATGCTTTTGACATAGTTAACTTGATGCTTCTATATGTTTGTATTTGGTTGTACTTGGTATAAGAATGATGATAATCAAAATTGACCTTTGATGTGATGAGAAAGAAGGAAGTTTCTCAACTCCTTATGTTGAGAGGGAGAATGGTTAAAAGAAAAGGTATATCTCTCCAATTGAGAGGGAGGGCATATTATGACAGTCATAATAAATAACTTGAGCAAAGAATGAAACCGAATGAAAGAACTACAAATGCATGTTCCTGAAAAAAGACTTGAGAAATACTAATGCTATATTTATGGCTACTGAAGAAGTGAAAATAAGAAAGACTCCGAAAAGTTGTATTTAGATAACTTGATAAGGATATACCTAGCATCAAAATGATTGAGGATCCCAAATTTTGTGTTTACTTCAATATATATTTAAAGGTTTATTATTGATTGGGGTTGTGATTGTGCATTTTCTCTTCGTAAAATTTTTGAACGTTTGAAGCATGCTTGGAGTGGTGTATATATATCTAATTTAGATGAAAAGGAGATATGAAGCATCTTGTGGCAACAAAATGCTTGGGAGGACATATGGCCGACCTATGTGTTGATGCCTAGATCCCTTAGTAGGGAGGATGACGTTGGTCATGGAGCTGCGACCTCAGATACACACTTAGATCCCTGGGTTGGTGTTAGAGCTTAAAAGTCTAATGGAATATAAAGTGGCTAAAGCTTGAGCACACTTTAGTCCCACCCAATCAGAGTACCCATTTGTAGCACTGCATGTGTTGTGACTCTTCATAGAGTATATCACTTTGAGATTTTCCATGTACCTCTGTATATATGTAATTATGAATATCTCCCTAGTTAAGAGGGAGTGTTGAAAAAAGTAACTAGTGTTGGTCTTCATAATTGTATTTGAGTCATGATGTAATGTATTTGTCAAAAGAAAGAAAAATAAATTTTATTATAAAAGAAATTGACTTATTAAAGCATGGTGTTGTCACCAATTTGACCCCAATTAATTCTTGTTTCCTTGCCCTTCTTCTCACATTCTCATGATCAGAAATCACTTCCTTGAATTTTGTTGTTTGCCCTGCATTAATTTGATTGTTATAATAATCATTATACCTTATAGAAATTATTGTATTAAATGAAGATTTGAAATTCTAACCTTAAATTAATTTTTTGCACAAAAATGCTCTAACTATAAATTATAATAATGATTGTAATAATAATAACTATTAAAAAAATTAAAAAAAGTTAAATATTTAAAAACAAATTAAATACACAATTATTATTAAAAAAAATTACAGTTTATTAAGAACATAAATTATAAATAAAATAAATATTACTTAAAAAATTATTTTAATTAAAATACAAAATAAAAATTAAATAAAATATAATCAATTAAAATTAATAAATTGAATCATAAAAATAAATTAAATAATAAAATAATCTTTACCACCTCATCTAATGGCATTCACGTTGCTTTAAAAATCAAGCACAAAAAAACACAAAGTATGAACCTTTGACCCTGATTACCAATAACTCTCAATTTTGTCATGCATAGAGATCCTATAGAAGATAATCCTTATAGTCAAAAGAACTTAATCTTTGATAGAAATAAAAATGATCTCTTTCTAAATGAATTAAAAACTAATTTGCTTCCTTTATCTATTATAGACAACATAGATGACCTCTATCATAATTTTACTGCAACTCTCTCATATTCTATTACCAAGTTCTCAATTGAAGTCTCAAGTAATAAAAGAAATAGCAAAACCAACCCATGGTATGAAAAATATTGTAAAAGTGCGAGGAGAGCAATTAAGGAAGCTGTTGATTAATCTCTCAAAATTAACAAGATAAAAATCTACAAAGCCCTAACTAAAAGGAAAAAAAGGCAATATATTCGTAAAAGACAAGAGAACCTCTTACACCTCCCTAAGGTGGCTACTAAGAAATTTTGGAGGTAGATTCTAACTAGGAAAACTAAAGATAATAATAAAATTGCTTTACACGACTGGAATTCCTATCTTAAAAAGCTTTATGAATCTCCAAATGCCAGGGATTTTGAAACCCTGCTCACAGCGAAAGAATTTTTCTCATTAGAAGACATTGATTTTGGGTTAAACGCCTGGCAAATGGGAAAGCTAAAGACATTGAAGGTTACCAAGCGGAAATCTTAAAAATTGGAGGACTTGTCCTCATCCCCCACATCTGAAAGCTTTTCAACCAAGTGGTCAAGCAAGGGTTCCCTAAACCTTGGACTTAGAGCCTCATTATCCCTATTTTTAAAAGTGGGGATACAAATAACCCCTCTAATTATCGAACAATTATGATCATCCTTCTCTTAGCCAAGTTATATGGTATTATTTTGGAAAATAAGTTGAGCATTTGGCTTGAAAGTGAAGGTAAGTGGGCTAAAGGCCAAGCGGGTTTTAGAAGGCAGCACTCAACAATGGACCACCTCGTTACGCTTAGGATCATTTTGGAGGAATGCCGCAATCATAAATCCAATCTCTTATGTTGCTTTGTGGACTTTAGAAAGGCTTTTGATACGGTTCCTAGAAATAACCTATGGAATAGATTAGATGAGCTAAATGTTCCTTTCGAGCTAAGAGCGGCCACTATAAGGTTATACGAGAATGTAATTGCTAATTTAAAGAGAAATGAGGGGTGGTCGAAAGATATTAAGTGTAATATCGGAGTTAAACAAGGTTTCCCCCTCTCCCCTACCCTATTTGGCATTTACATTGACAAGATAGAAGGTTGTTTAGAGGAAGTAGGATGTGCTGGTACGATCTTAGCTGGGATAGTCATCATCCTTATTCTCTATGCTGACGATATTGTTCTTCTCGCAAGGTGCCCATCTGATCTTGATAAGCATATTAGACTTCTTAAGGATTTCCCATGGGTATGTCTGTTAACACTGACAAAACAAAAGTTATGATTATCAAATCCAAGAAGGACACTTACGCTAATTTTATGTATGACAATAGTACCTAGGAATTGATATTTATCACAAGCTCAACTGGAACTATAACATTTAGAAAAGGATTAATGGGGGGTGGAAAGCTTATTTTGGTCTTGAAAATAATTTTAAAACGGTAAACCTCGTAATGTGGGATAGAAAGAATTTCCTCTTTGAAACTTTAGTCACTCCTGTTATCTTATATGGATGTGAGGTTTGGGGTTGCAGCATCTCTAGAGAATCCTGGAGAAAGATTGAGAAAATCTAGAAGCATTTTATAACGTATAACCTTAAAATTAAAAGCAATACACCCTATCCTATTCTCCCTATAGAAGTGGGTCTTTCCCCTATCGAGAGCCTAGCTATGACTAGGCTTATGTTGTAAAAGCATAAACTCAATAGCATAGGAGACCATAGACTTCCTAAGCTAGGTTTAAATTCTAGACAAACCACCTAAGGCTTAAATGAGGTTGGTATAAATACACCGGGGCCTGGTTAAACCATTGGGAGATCGACGAGAATGTTGCATTGAAAAACATTAATAACATTAAAAAATTCTTACCTCTAAGTTCAACGAAAAAATGTGGTGTGAGAAAGATCTAGCAGCTAAAATAAAATTAAGATATTATAAGGAGGTCATCAACCCCACCTTAGAAGATCAAAAGTATCTCTCTGTTTTAACTAGCTCAAAGAAGAAAATTAGTATAGCTAAGAATAAAATAAACTCTCGTGAGCTCCATAGTGAAACAAGTCATTGGACATTTCCTAAAACACCATGGATGGAAAGGATCTGCCGTCTCTGTGAGGATATGAACATCGAGGATGAAAATCACTTCCTCTTAGAGTGCCCCGCGTACAACCACAATAGAGCTCAATTTCATAATATTTGTTGCAATACTGACCTTCCTAGCCTTTTAAGATGTCAAAATTATAGTGAGCTCGGGAGGCTTCTCTCCAAGCTTTTTGAGCATAGGAATAAAATCTTAAATCAAATTAAATAACTCTTTTCTTTAGGTGCGATAGACCAAAGATTGGTCTGAGTGGACATTAACCACCACCATCATCATCATCATATCATGACAATATAAATTATGATTAAGAATGTTTTTGAATAAGAAATATATATATATATATATATATTTCTTATTTGAAACTTAAATTTATATTGTATATATATTATTGATATTTTATACAAGAATATAGTGTATAATTTGTTTAGAAAATTATTTGAAATCTATGAAATTTGTAATTAAAATTTTATTTTAAATTTGAAATTGAAAATATATATAGATTTCAGATTTATTCATTTAAACTCAAAATTTTTGTTTCTAATGGTTGGATGAAGAAATTGTGCAAGTTTCAATTTAATATGGGAGGAGCATTGAGATTTCATGACATATTTTGTAGAAATGCAAAAATTTAAAAGAGAAAATCACATTACATTTAATATTTTGGATTCTTTCTTGTGTTTCTAGAAAATGCATTCACATTAAATACATTAAATACATAATTTATGACCTAATTTTTTTTATAATGGAAAAATTTTAATTTCATTTTATAATGTTTTATACTTGAGAATTAATTTATATATTTTCTTTTAATGTAGGAAATATTATTTAAAAGACTTTTAACATGAGGAATTGAGCAAGGATTTATTTACATAATATAATTTGTATTTCATTTAGTTACAATAATAATTATTAATATACTTTTATTTGAAATTTACAGGAACTAAATGGGAAATGAATTCCCAAACATTTAAAATAAAATGTAAAATATTGTTCCACAACTTTTTGGGCAAAGCTTTTTGGGAAGAAGCCTTTTGGCAGAAGCTTTTTGACAGGTTGGAGGATGGTAGCTTTGAGGAAGAAGACTTACTAACTATTAAAACCATATTTTACATGATGCAAATGACCTTTTGGGGGTTGCCCGTTAATACTTACCGCTATCCTTGTAAAGTTGCGACATTGCGATTCGTGACCCGCCACGTCACTCGTCGCACTTCACACAATTTATTTTATTCCCTTAAGTCCTTATTGATATCCATTAAACTTGCGAAGTTCGATTGCGACATCGCACATCATGACTTTTTCCCTCCATCGCACTCCGCCATCATACTTTCGAGTTCTTTCTACTCCAAAGTCTTTTCTCAGGTTATAATAAAGTTTTCTAAGGGTTTAACCCCCTCTTTCCGCTTCCAAACCTCGTTTCATGTGTTAAACCCCCCATTAGCTTCTTTTAGCCCTTTTTTTTCCTCTAAGCTTCAAATTAACTCTTTTTAGTTAGAATTAATTCATGGATAGTTTATTTGCATGGATAAGAGCATGGTTAATAGATCATAGGATAAGTAGAATGCATTTAGCCATTTGGCCAAGTTATGTGTGGTTTAGGATTAGTTTCCTTTCTGCCATTTATTTTCAGCAAGTTAACTTAGTTTCTTTTTAGTCATTTCCCTTTCTGCCAATTAAATTAGTTTCATTCTTAGCATTTCTTTTCTTCATTTTGGTTTAATTTCCTTTCTGTCATTTCCTTCCAATAATTTACTTTCCAGTTGTTCTCATAATTTTAGAATTAGCACCCTTTTATAAAGCAGAAGAAGATGACATGAACAGAATGCATCTGTTTTGTATATAGCATTGTCACCTCAAAGTTTGTATGAACTCTGGGTTGATAAAGTAAAGTAGGGCAACCCCTGGGAGTTGCAGCACTCTTGGTGCAATACCAGGGCTCACTAGGAGGTCATTTGCATCATGTAAAAAATAGTTGTAATAGTTAGTAAGTCTTCTTCCTCAAAGCTACCATCCTCCAACCTGTCAAAAAGATTCTGCCAAAAGACTTTTTCCCAAAAAGCTCTGCCCAAAAAGTTGCGAAACAATTTTTTACATTTTCTTTTAAATGTTTGGGAATGCATTTCCCATTTAGTACCTGTAAATTTCAAATAAAATTATATTAATACTTATTATTGTAACTAAATGAAATACAAATTATATTATCTAAATAAATCCTTGATCAAATCCTCATGTTAAAAGTCTTTTAAATAATATTTCTTGCATTAAAAGAAAAGATATAAGCTAATTCTCAAGTATAAAACATTATAAAATGAAATTAAAAATTTTCCACTGTATAAAACATTAGGTCATAAATTATGTATTTTATGTATTTAACGTGAATGCATTTTCTAGAAACACAAGAAAGAATCCAAAATATTAAATGTAATGTGATTTTCTCTTTTAAATGTTTGCATTTTTACAAAATATGTCATGAAATCTCAATGCTCTTCCCATGTTAAATTGAAACTTGCACAATTTCTTCATCCAACCATTAGAAATAAAAATTTAGAGTTTAAATGAATAAATCTGAATTCTATATATATTTTCAATTTCAAATTTAAAATAAAATTTTAATTACAAGTTTCATAGATTTCAAATAATTTTCTAAACAAATCATACGCTATATATTCTTGTATAAAATATCAATAATATATATACAATATAAATTTATAAATTTAAGTTTCAAATAAGAAGAAATATATATATATATATATATATATATATATATATATATATATATATATATATATATTATAAAAATAAGTTAAGTTTCAAATAAGAGAAATAAATAAATAACTATATAATAATATATATAGTAAATCTTATTCAAAATCATTCTTAATCATAATTATGCCGGAGGCGTTTTCTTTGTGGGCTTGGGGTGAGCAAACACTGTTCACCCCAGCCAATGAGAACAGTTTTCCATCGCGCATGGAGCCAGTTAAATCTTTACATTTGGCAGCTCCTGAACCAATAAAATTGCTCGATCTGGTCCAGTTAAATCTTTACATTTGGCAGCTCTTGAACCAATAAAATTGCTTGATCTGGAGACCAGGTGTTGATTTCAAATTTCAAACTCTCAAATTTAGATTTGCAGAGTGAAATCTACATGGCAGTAAAGTTTGATTTTGCGGCACATTGAAATTTATTACATTTGAAAATCTTCATAAGATCTGATATTATTCCATGGAAACATCGTTTATCAACTCCAGGCACAGAACGATTTAATGAAACCATTTAATGTGCATTGAAGACTACGATATTGGCGACTTGCAGCTTGTAGAATATTGCCGACTTGCAGCTTGCATTGAAGACTAGAATATTGCCGACTTGCAGCTTACAGAATATTGCCGACTTGCAGTGTGCAACCGACTTCGATGTGCTGCTTAAATAGAATTCCATCTGACTAAACATAGTGCTAACTTCCGACTTCCAGCTCCAGCCTGAAGAAGAACTTGTCCGACTTCCAGCTCCAGCTTGAAGAAGAAGAACTTGCAGTTGCAGCTGAGTTCGACCTTGAAGAACTTCGCTTCGCATTTACAAATTAATGGTAAGATTCTGTTACCTGCAATTAGGAAGAATATCATGCCCTTAAATTCTGCTGGAACAACTAGAATTTTCTTTTCTGTTAGACTATTCAAACATAATGGTGTTAAGAAATATCATGATAAAAAAATATGGACGTTTTTGTTACTTAGTCTACAATATCATGAGTTAATAATGATATTTCTATAAAAATGCTCCATATACTGTATCATTCCTGACTATAAATAAAGTAGAGGAAGTTTCAGTCGCAGACAGGGAAAATACATCTTTCTACACTTCAAGCAATTGCCAATCTGTGTTTAGTAAATATCAAAACTCCTACTTTCTTACAAAGCCGGGTTCTAATAATAATTAGGTGCCAGCTTCAGAAAGTAGAAATAGGGTCAGGTATTACTCAGTCAAGTTTGCAAAGTATGGAATTGTTCTTAAAAATTCTATATAGAACAGATAAAGCAACACAAAAATTGAAACAATTATATTTGGTATATTTAGTTACAGAATAGATCAAATGTACCAACTCATTACTAGCCCAATTTGAAAACAGAACTGTTCCATAAGGCCAGACTTTCTTTTTTTCAGCTACTCACCTGATCTTTAGTTTAGCGCCTTCCTCTGTCCTTGAGCGACTAAAGCTTCAGGGAATTTACTTCGAATTATCACTAGCTTATTCTTGTGGAACCTACATTTTGAAACTTCAATTTTTATCCACAATATAATACGTCTTCGTCGACGCTAAAGCTCCTTAGAACTAAAATTTTTAACCTGATAGCACACTGTCTGAAAACCTAGCCCTAAATCTTTGAAAAAGATAGGTTCTCCTAAGATCTCAATTCCAATAGGTTAAGCATTACGCTTAAAATCACCTAATAGCCAAACTCTTCACCTATTTAGCAACCATATTAGCTCCCAATCCTAAATTTCTCTGCGGACCACTTCAAAGTCGGCATCTTAGTTTTCAAGAGAGAGTATTGGAGTGGCTAGAACGTTAGAAAGAAGAAGTGCTCCCAGTCCTGCCGTAAGGTTTAAAAGATAAAAAAAAAATTGTGTGGACGAGCACAGAATTATATAAAAATCTTCTTCCCATGAATAATCTTAAAATCTTGGTTATTTTATCACCAACTGGCTAAAATCCTCAGCACTTCAAGTTGCGATAAAAGATGAAACTTCTTAAGACATAAAGGACTCTTTCACTTGTGCAAGGCCGCTTGAGACTCCAGAATATAAACAAAAACAGATACATGAACAATAACAACAACGGCTTCAAAAAAATAATACTAAAGAACAGTCCTCTTGAGAAGAAAATGCTAAAAACAGCTTGAATTCCAGATGAAGTTTACTTACAAATTTGATTCTTGAACTTCAAAAAGAATCACCTGCGTTTTCGCTTAACCCTCAATATCTCAGATGTTGACTTATGTACAAAAGTTGCTGTGTCTCACAGCTGCCCTATGCGTTTTTCCCATTGTACGCCGCACATTCTCTGCCCTTTTTTGTTTCTTGTTGTTTACTGCATTGCCATGCCGTGTTTTGTTGTGTTAAGCTACAATCCCACCGCCTCTGGTTCGCCCATCACTGCACGTAATGCGAAAGCCTCTGGCGAAATGGTGTCGAAGAGTTTGTTGTTCACGTGTTTAGTGTTTGCTTAAGAGACCCAGAGGCACGTGGGCCTCATGCAAAGCGTAACCATGCATGAAGTCCACCGTTAAGTCAGTATGTGCATTATATTATAAGAAACAAATGTAATTACATGCGATTAAATCGAACTTATTAAAATCTATTTATAGTTTCGAGGGATTTGATTAAGCCTAACGTGTACAAATTTTCAATGGCCGTTTTTCTTGATGGGCCTGGAACATTAGAAAACATATTTTCGACGGTCAATATTTTTCCGAAAACGTTATTAGTGCCGAATACTTTGCCTACCAGATAAAATTCATCCTTTGGTTGTTGTTCGGAACTTGGCTTCTAATGTCCATCTGGTTGGCAACTTGCCATCTAAGTCCATCATATATACGATGAACACGGTTACTATGGCGTTGCCTTCACGAACTCAAATATTATTCTAAGCTTTATTGCTATGCTACTTGGCATGAGAAGTGATGCAAAAAAAAATACGTTTGTTTTACTTACGGGCATTCTTTGTATGAATGATATGGCATGGAAGCGATTATATGAATCCATACATGATAGCCTGCCAAGCATCAATTGTTTACAAAGTGGTCCCACGAGGTATTATAGGGAATAATTGTGGGAAATTCGACATCATTCTATTTCCAATTTCCACGTAACTTTCAAAAGCCATTCCGAGTTGCAAAATTAATCACGATTAAAAACAAACAACTCATATACAATTTTTAAAAAATTATTAATTCATAAGAAAAAGGTATGTTAATGTTCATATATCAAAGCACTAAGCTTCAAACAAATTTGGAAAAAAGCAGTACATTTTTTTTCTTTACGTGGAATCTCAATATATTAATTATTATTATTATTATTTTTACCAAATATATAATTGTATATCTTTACATGTGGATAAAAGGTTTTGTGAAATTTAGGATGATATTAAAATGTAAAAGTGAATTTTATTTGTCTCATGTTTTGATTTTTTTAGAAAATTATGTGGTTAATTGATCTCTTGGATTATAAATTTTAGTTATATATTCCACACAATTTAAGTGCTGCAAAGATTGTATTAGGGAATTCAATCCATTTATGCATTCAAAAACACAATATAAATAATGAAAAATAACAATTTTTCCAAAAAAATTATCATCAAATTTTAACAAGAAGAGAAAGATATAGAACAATTAAACTACACCAAATATTAAGAGACAAAAGCATATATACCTACTTTCCACCATAAAAATCACAAGTCGGGCTTAGGCACCATATCCATAAGACTTATGAGAGGGTAATAAGATTATGGCTCGCATGATACCTTTGAGCTCCTCATATAGAAGCTAAGTAAGGAAATGTCCTCCAACAAAGAAGGGTCCAATCACTATAAAGAAAATACCAATTAATAAAACCTTTAACAAACATGCTTGTTCTTGTTATCTTTTTAGTGAAGGTTAATAAACAATGAAAAGTTTTTAGCAAAGTGTTTTTTGAGTACATAAACCTTTAAAGGCTTGGCAATTACATTTTCATAGCACCACTCTCTCTTGATAGTTATACATCCCCCCATGCTCAACTTTTGTAAAATACATACATTGGAAAAAAATGCAACATCGTAAGGAAAACATATAATTTTCTGCTTGTTATTAAGTACAACACACATGTACATCATGTTACGAGACATTATAGTTTTAGGGTTAATATGAAACCTAAATTTTGCTAAAATGATAATTTAAAAAGAAGAGGCACTCATGTGTACAATACCATGCACACTACATTAGGCTACATTAGGCTAACATTTGATAAAAAAAATGTTAATGCACTAAATAAAGTCGCTACGTTGATTCAAGTGAGACAATGTGTAGTATAATAAGTTTTAAAAGGATTGTTGTGCAATATGACTAAACATACCAATTCTCTAATGTGCTCTAAATAGACCATTGCATTGATTTATCTTTGTACAAGGAGCATTGCATCAAGGTCTGATTAAATTATTTCATTTTGAAAATGGATTTTGAAGTGTACTAAATATAGCGCTACACATTAGTGCATAACACAAACATATGTAACAAGATAGGTTAAGATATTTTATAGAGGAAAAAATGTTCGCAGTGTGCCCTATACCTTTCATTGGCCGATGCATTGGAATATGAGCCACATTGGAATAGGGTTAAAAAAAACAGCAATAACCAAATTATTATTTCAATTTTCCTTTAGTACTTCACAAATATTCAAGCTTCAATGTTGTCTAAGAATGTAATAATGAAGGAGGAAAATATAACATAATCCTGTAACATACAATGTCTATTTATTATAAGTTTAGTTTTTTTTTTAAAGGTTCAAATACTATGCATTCAATCTTATTAATATTAGTGTATATATCATGATCCAAAGAAATGCTAAACTATATATGGTAAAATGTATATTTTATCTTTAGATCCAATGGTATATATTATATTATGTAAACCATAACATAAGTTATATTAATTAATCTATTTTTGAGTTTTTATTGATAACATTATAAGTTTAGCTTTTTTTTGTCCATTTATTATAAGTTTAGTTTTTTTTTAAAGGTTCAAATATGATGCATTCAATCTTATTAATATTAGTGTATATATCATGATCCAAAGAAATGCTAAACTATATATGGTAAAATGTATATTTTAACTTTACATCCAATAGTATATATTAGATTATGTAAACCATAACATAAGTTATATTAATTAATTTACTTTTGAGCTTTTATTGATAACATTCAATAGTTACAGTGTTAGTCATCTTAGATGTCTCATAATATCTCCTTAGTCATATGTCATATATATAAATGCAATGGCATGTGAGGGTCAAAGAATTTGATTTCACATTCCAAAGATTTGATTGCGGGTATTCCATGCAATTTCAAAACAAGATTCAAGATTTAATAAGTCATTTGTGTGTAATGTTAATTTTGTGTTTTATGTGATTTTTTTTAACATAATTATGTTATGGAAAGGTAATTTTTTAATTAAAATTTTATTGGTGAAGAGTTAATTTATTATGATAACATCACTTTTGAAGGGAAAAAATTTAAACTTAACGTTTCTTGATGGTAGGCATAAGGACCCAAAACGTCAAAAAAATTTGTATGACGGGTAAATAAAAATCCAAAGTCCAACCCTGGTCATTGCTAATGACCTTCTTATGTGGAATTCCATACACAATCAGGATAGTAGAAGTAATTAATGTCCAATGCCAAGACAATTTTTGGTTGTCAAAAGGGTTATTTACAAAATTTTACTTCAAAGAATATTATGTCTGATATTTTCTAGTAATATCCAGTAGTAAATATACTCAAAACTGCCTCCAAAATATTTACATAAAAAATGCAATTTCCTCCTGAATTGTCAGTTAATTCCCAGTAGGTGTGGCGGTTTCCGGTTTGATTTATATTTCACATATTCTTGCTTGGTTTTCAAATAGTTTGCTTCTAATTTAAATTACATTCATGCAATTTTGAGTCAATTACTTCTACTATTATTAACACACAATGATTTAAGATAATAACCACAAAGTTATTAAATTAAATTCATGGAGACAAAATTACCTACCTTCTTTCCTCCTTCAAGTTGAGCAAACAACATATTTAATTTTCATACTTTTAAATCTAAAAATTCATGTAATCAATCAATGGCAGATTTTACCCCTCATAAATTCACATTCATCATGTTCCCTAACATGTACCAAAAAATACCCCCTCAATGTGCTATGCTATCACTTGCTCCTCCTTCTTGTTCCAAATCGATTCTTTTCTAGATTTAACAATATCACTCTTACTCATTTTTCTTCTACCATGATGTTAAACTGCCTACTACTAGGACTTTCAAAAACATCTACAGCCTCTTTACCATTACATTACTTCTATACAAGTCAATGATAACCTCGCAAAAAAAAAATTATACAATGGACAAGAGATCTATGGTCTACTATATTGTATACTATCTATTTTCATCATATCAATTATGCTTACATAATTTGAAGTAGAAACTTTACATTTGTCCAACTTCAAAATGTTAACCTTTTTTAACTTTGCATTTATCCAACTTCAAATTGTTCCTATTTTTAAGATCTTTTCTTCCATACTCTTCAAATGGGAGAAAATCTTAAACACAAATCAAGATAACTGGTTCAGAAAAATACAAATTAAATTATTAACAATGGAGGCATATTGAAAATTGATTAGTTCATGAAACTAAATTATTAACAATCGATATATATTCACAATTTCTCTTGATCAATATTATTTGAAAATAATGTTAATGTTGTACAAATTTATTTAAACTAATTAGTTTCAATACATGTTAGAAAATTTAGACCCCATAATCTATGATTTATTATCTTCAACTATATCATTGAACTATTTAGTTAAATTTCAATTAAGAAACAGAAATATTAATTTCCAACCACCAACGACTAATTTTGAACATGGATTTTGCATTATTTGTATTTTAGACAACTTTTCTTCTTTTATAGAAATAAAATTTGTGATCATTAAGACATGAAAGGTATTAAATTCTTGTTATTTATAAAAGGCATACAAATTTTAACAATTCCAAGGACTATGGATTTATCATTGTATAACATTTGTCATTATATTGTCAATTCTTGTT
>JAXQQM020079997.1:0-24720 GCA_034641835.2 Pinus albicaulis
TAGTGCAAAGGGGCTACTCCTTGGCCTTAGATGTTCAAGAGGTACTTTCCCCATGGGAGAGACTTCTTATGTGTAGTAGCATTATGGGAGATGCCTTTGACATTATGCATGTCAAAGATTGGAGGCATGAGTTGGAGGGAGCCTATTTGCATAGGCCAACAACGTTGCCACTTTGGAGCCGGGGTCTATTGATGGAGTATATCTAGGATAATTTCACACTTGGTGCACTTGATGGGCAAAAAGAAAGTAAGGAAGATGAGGTAGTAGATGGGGACATCTATTACTATGATGTACTTTCCTTTTCTTGGGTTTCCAAGAATGAGGGAGAGGATTTTCAAGTAGCACTTGGTTCATTTCTCTTCATGGAAGTGTGCCAAACTACTACAGAGGATATATTCATGGATCCATGTTTCCTCTTACTTCCAACATATGGTGAGAGCTTTGTTTGTGCAACACAATATTTGCATGCTCTTACCACCTCTTGGTAGTGCATTTCTCCAAAAGTAAGCAAGCTCTTGATTTTGCTCCCTGACCAATGTTGGGCCAAATTATATGATGGAGACAACCATCTCTTATGTGGCTTGGGGCATATGTTTTTTCATTACATGTATGTTCAGTTCATTCACATGATTAACCATGTATCAAGAAACAATTTGCCATGTATTTATTTTAAGCAGCAGTTTGAGAAAGTGCACTGTCACCACTTGGGAAACTGTTGGTACCTTCTAGCACCTTATGAAACCATCAGTAATTCCCCTATTTGGATGCCAATCATGATCCCACTTGTTGGTGTTGTTTTTATCTTGATGGGAGACATGATGTTGAGTAAGGCACATGGTTTGAATGTGTTCTTTTAGGAAGGAGATTCCCACATTTTCTGCAGTACATGTTCTAATGGGAACATGTGAGGAGTTATGGCCACCATAGCCAAACATTTGTTTCTCTTGGAAGTGGGCCAAATGTGTGATGGGATGCCATATGATGATGCTCTCCTATCCATCATATGTGGAATGTTTTGGGCCAACTGGTTTTACAGCGTTGGAGGAAGGATCTTTACAGATCTAATATTCATGTTGCCACTTGAGGGCAATATCATTGCAGCCCAAGATCAGCAAGAACTCTACACTTATCTTAAGTAGAGAGGAGGATAGTGTGGGGTAGGAAATTTTGTCTACTATGTTCAGTTTTTAAGCCCATCGTCTTTCAATGAACCTAAGGTGGAGGAGACTTTTCTGGAGTTACCATGTTGGGAGGTGACTCATGTTGTATGGATGATTTCTTGGGAAAAGATGCTTTCCCAATCCATTTTAGTCTAACCTTGCAGTTGCTTGAGGAAAAGCAACATTTTTGGAGGGGAGGACTGTAATATTCCTAATTAGCCCAAGCTAATAGGAATATTTCATTTTGCTTTGATTTTCTTAATTGTTGAATAAAATGTAAAGGAGGACATATAAACTCCTAAAAACACCAAAATAAATCAATGCCCAATGTGAACAGAGGAAAATCAAGGTTGTCTCAATAAAATACACTTACATGTGAACAAGGATTGAGGAGATTGACTGGGTCAACAGGACCAAATCACAGCACTGTCCAGATGCATTGAACCTCCTTATTAATCAGCACAGTTCTAGATGGAGGATCTTCATGTGAAAGGAGTTAGGGTTTTGAAAGTGGTTTAGGATTTCTCAAGCTCTCATCTTATAAAAGGAAGGGGAAGGCTCAAGAGAAGGTTGTTCATGATATTATATTTTTAGAGTATATTGTCTGCTTAGACATATCTCATTCTCTTTGCTGTTTAGCAGAGAACTGTGAGGATTTCCTGTTCAAGAATTCTCTCTCCTTCCATTGTGTAGCTCTTGGAGGGCATTGTATTTCTATTCCACTATCAGGCATATGGCCAAACTCCATCTCCCTTAGACAGTGTCAATCCTGTGTGATTTACTTGTTTCAGTGAGTTGCAGCAAGTGGAAACACTAGATCTGCTCAGATCTAGATTTTACTAGAGCCTCTTCTCAGTGAGTGTGTCATTTAACCTCCTGGAAGAGTGTATTAGCAATGTGGGCTTTAGATTGTGATCTTGGCATTAGGCCAATATATGCTTCAATCTTACACCACATTTTACCCTCTTGGACTGCATTATTTCCAGCTACAAGGTTGCCAGGTATTTTGGTATTCATTTGGAGAAGAGATCTCTGGTTGATGGATATTTCCTTCACCATGGTGATCCATGGATTAGCTATCTAATCCATGTCTACTTCAGATATGAATTATAAAATTTTGTGCTTACTTTGGATTTTCTGAATCATTTTGTAGATCTGCTACAGTAAAACTCAGATCTACTCCTACTCTTTCATGTATTGCTGAAATCCCTAAGGGGAATGTAAAGTAAAGGCAGTCTAGTGTACCGATCTATTATATATCTGATATTTTGTGCACAGATATGTATTAAATCTGATATGTAATGTGAAGCTTCTACAACCTCTGAAAATCACGTTGTACATTCTTGTTGCAGAGAAATAAAGTGTTGCAGCACCTCATTCTTGAGGGTTTCTTCGTCTATTCTTCCATTTTTCTCATGATCTGAGCAATAAACTCCATGATCTGATGTATGTATGTATTTTCCATCATATTGTACCATACAATTTCTGAAAAATACGCTGTGAAGGCTTCATAAAATTTTTCATTAGCTAAGTCACGGGGTTTGGGCCTTTTTTAGCGATACCGGGATGGGAAGATCTGTTTAACATAGCTAGAGTCTTTTTTTTTTTATGAAATTGGATATGTGATTCCCTTATAACATATTCTAAGGGATCCAACCATCATTTTCCTCTGTTTTTATGCAGATCTCTGAAATTAACCTTTTTATGGCTTAAATTGTTGCTTTTCCCCACTTTTTGGGTCGTAAAATGAAGAAGAAGTTGCTCTTGTTGCTTGATTGAAGAATATGTGTTATTAACACATCATATAAGCTATTTTTCTGCATCTAAAACTCTATAATATCTTAATATATTCTTATTGTTGTAGAAATCCCTTATTTTTGGATATTACACTGGCCCACCTCCTCATGCGAGGCTCTCGTGGACCCCCAGTAGTCACAACCACCATAGGAATTAGCAACACCACTCGCTCATACATAATTCTGCACAGAATAATAGCATATGTAAACAGCTTCGATCCATCCTAGACCTTAGAGAGCTGAGCTAGCATCACGTCATAACTATGATGGGAGAAATAAAAAAGGTGACCAGCCCTCAGTCGGCAAAGAACACCAATATGTTGTACCGATGCTTAATTTGGCACTGAAGACCCCGATAGTCTCACAATAGTAGCCAGAGCACACCACTTGGCTAGGTCAGTCATCGACAATGACCCTCCGAGAATTGCTGAAGATCCAGTCTCCCACGGGGAAGCAGATAAGGAAGTGCCTCACCCTTAGGCAGCATCCTGGTAAAAAAATAGATATCCATATCAAGATGGATATTCATCTCTCACCTCCATATCACCATGACCTTACGTCGCCTGTTCAAGCATCAGATCAGGTAACGCAAAAGATGATCCTGTGATCATAAGGGGTCATTCTCTATAAACTTGAGAATACCCTAGTGCGCCAACTACTGGCAGGCATTGGAATCATCTGCAACAGCGACCCGGAGGTCAGGCCAATCCCTCTCCCTCCAAAATATCCTATCATTAAACATGCACACATCAGTGACAGTAAAAGCATAAAAAAATTGACAAAATTTCCCAAAATTTGCTCAAAAAATTGCTTTGGCTCTCCACACACGTGTTAATAAGATAGGCGCGAGAGATGCACACCTATTTTTCTCACAGACATGGAAAGAGCATGCTAAAATGTTAGCCTCTTCATAAAGGCAATTATAAATCCAAAAATACATAAATTAAATAATGTAAAGTTAGGATAAATATATTTATTAAATTAGAATATTTAATAAATATTAGAGATACTTGTTGGGTATGTGTTATATTATTTCCACGACTAGCCCCACGCGTTGTATGTTGCGCTGGGTGCAGAAGGGGGGTCACAAGGGGGGAAGCAACCCCCACTATTGGGGTCCAGGGCAGCGCCCCGACGAAAATTTGTTTGGTGTGCGGACCCGCTCATAGGCGGACCCACCCATGTTTTGTGCATGATTTTGCACATGGTTTTGGGGTACGATGGTTTTCGACCCCTGGTATTTTGTAGATCTGATCAAGGGAACTACGGTTATGTTCTAATCCAGGGTTAATGGATTAGGGTTTATGTATGCTTCGACATGTATATATATGTGTCATAACACTAAAAGGAATATAATGAAAAATCAAGCTGGTCGTCCTAATCTGGGATCCAGGGGAAAATCTCTGTGTTTATCTGTTTTATGTTTTATGCTCTCGCTATTGTTTATTTTCTGTTATAAGATTCGTGTGTAGATACTTTCTGTTTAGGGTTAAAACCTACATTTGGTATCAGAGCTGTTTCGGCTTCAAGGGGACGCCTTTGCTGCTGAGGGTTTTTTTGCTCAGGCCTGAGGTAGACCCTGTTCAGTGGGAGATCTGCGGGATCGATTCTTGCGGTGAAAGAAGATGGCAAGAGGTGGGAAGATAGAGATCGAGAAATTTAATGGTTAGAGTTTTGAGTTATGGAAGCTCAAGATGGAGGATGTGGCGGTGGATAAAGATAGACGGATGGGGAGTCATGGAGATACTAAACCAACAAATAGGATGAAGGCGGAAAGAAGCCAGATCGGAAGGCTATCAGCACAAGTATCACCGGACTGTGTCTATATTCGGTATGGTTCAGACTGTCAGGGAAGCTATGCAAAAGTTGTAAGGAAAACTTGAGGACTTTCTTTCAATACAAGTCTTTATTCATAAGTTATTCTGTGAAAAACCTCTTTGAGGATGAAGGATGGAGACTCGGTGACAGAGCATCTGAACGCCTTCAATACTGTGGTAAGTCAGCTGTCATCTGTTGATATTAAAATCTCAGATGAAGATAAGTGCATCAATTTGTTGTGTTCTCTACCAGACTCGTGGGACAGTCTGGTTATTGCAATAGGTAGCAATACAACTACCTTGAATTTTGATGACATTGTCTCGGCCTTGCTGTCGGAGGAAATGAGATGGAGAAATATGGAGGGTCAGAATGGAGATGCCTTATCTGTACGAGGAAGGTCCCAAAACAGAAACAAGAATAAGGTTTCGAGTGGGAGATCCAAATCTAGAGGGAGATCTAAATCTCCTGGAAAGTTTGTAAAGGTATGTTGGAAATGTGGAAAGGAAGGGCACTACAAAAAGGACTGCAGATCTAAAGCTCCTGAGAAAGGAAAGGGATCTGATGATGCTCCTTCTGCAGAGGCAAAAACCACCTCGGATGAAGGTGGGGATGTGCATTTGGCTTCTTCTTCAAATACACATGTAGATCATGAGTCATGGTTGATTGACTCAGGTATCACCTTCCTTGCTCCCAAGAGTGGTTAAGTGAAGTATGATGGTGGTGATGTCTTCTAGGGGATGATAAGGAGAAATTTAGAATCGTCGAGGCAGTGGAAAAGTCAAGCTGACGCTGCAAGGTGGAAGGATTAGAACACTTCCTTTTAAGCATTATTTCATTGCTGAGTCTGATTTACGTAAGCAAGATGGTTGATCGAGGTGTAAAGCAGTCATTCGAAGGTACGCAGATGGTTGGGAGCTTGCTGTATTAATGTACGGGGAGTTAGGATTGGAACTCACTACACAAAGCCCCCAAAATTGCTGCTTCTGTGACCAGTCAGAACTGGCCTGGTTCATGGTTCTTTGTGGAGAGCGGAAAACTGCAATATCTTTTGGAGAAAAGACCTCTTTATGGCATCAAAGGCTTAGACATATTGGAGAGAAGGGCCTTGGACTACTATAGAAATAGGTATGGTAGGAATATATCTATTTCTCTCACGGATTTCAATTTCTGAACATTGTGTATATGGGAAGCTGAGAATCAGTTGGTTTTGTGTCTTAAGGGCAAACAAGATATTAGAACTTGTGCACAATGATGTGTTTGGACCTGTGTCAGTTCCATCACTGGGAAAGTCTGTGTACTATGTTTCATTCATAGATGACTTCTCAAGGAATATGTGGATATATTTCTTAAGGAAGAAATCTGAAGTCTTTGACAGATTTAAAGAATTTAAGGCTCTGGTGGAAAACCAGGCAGAGAAGAAGATAAAGGCGCTGAGGATAGACAATGGTGGGGTGTTCTGTAAGAAGGAATTTGAAGAGTTCTGTAAGAAGTGTGGTATAGCATGACAGAAGACTACTCCATACACACCTCAGCAAAACGGAGTTGTAGAAATAATGAACAGAACGCTGATGGAAAAGGGAAGAAGCATGCTCAGTGGTATCGGGTTAGGACAAGAATTCTGGGCAGAGGCAGTGGAGAGTGCATGTTACTTAGTTAACATATCACCTTCATCAGCGTTGGAGGATAAGACTCCACGTGACGTATGGACTGGTAAGAAACCCTCTCTTTCACATCTAAGGGTATTTGGATGTGATGCATATGTACATGTTCCAAAGGAGAAAAGGACCAAGTTGGATAATAAATTTGAAAGGTGCATCTTTATTGGGTATAACGATGGTTTAAAGGGTTACAAGCTTTGGAACCCAGAAACAAGGAAGGTTGTGTACAGTCGAGATGTGGTGTTTATAGAGGTGAAAGATGTTGTTACACATGAATTCCTACCAAAGGAACCTCAGAAGATAGATTTTGAGCTAAAGGAGGATGAATCAGACTCTACAATAGAAGAAGACTCAAAAGAGGAAGAGCCACAAACTCCAACTGTGAGAAGATCAACTCGGGAAAGAAGGCAACCAAAAAGGTATAGTCCATCTGCTTTTTGTTTAGGTTTTTCCTTAACTATAACTGATGATGATCTCAGAACTGTCAGGGAGGCAATAGATTCAGAGGATGGAATACTCTGGAAGGAGGCCATGGTTGATGACATGGCATCCTTGCACAAAAATGAGGCATGGGATCTGGTAGAGTTGCCGGCGGGAAGGAAGCCCATCGGGAGCAAATGGGTGTTTAAGAAGAAGATGAATGTAGAAGGCATGGTGGAGAAATACAAAGCTCGGTTGGTAGCAAAAGTTTATTCCCAGGTGTCGGGAATTGATTTTGGTGATATTTTTTCTCTTGTTGCCAAAGTTACTTCTATTAGATTACTTTTATCTGTTGCTGCTGCATTTGATTTTGAGATAGAACAGATGGATGTGAAGACAACATTTCTTCATGGGGATATAGAAGAGGAGATCTACATGAAGCAACCTGAAGGCTTTATGGTGAAGGGTAAGAAAGAACTGGTATGCAGGTTGAAGAAGTCTCTGTATGGGTTAAAACAGTCACCAAGGATGTTGTATCAGAAATTTGATACCTATATACGGGGACTTGGCTTCACCAGAAGCAAGGAGGATCACTGTGTTTATTTTAAATTAATTGGTGACCGTGTTATTTATTTGGTCTTGCATGTGGATGATATGTTGTTGATTGGAAATGACAAAGAAATTATCCAAGATTTGAAGACCCAACTGTTCTCCAAATTCGACATGAAGGATCTTGGTGCTGCAAACTATATTTTGGGCATGGAAATTAAGAGAGATCGAGAAAAGAGGAAGCTCTAGTTAAACCAGAGGAAGTATGTCGAGACTATATTGCAGAGGTTCAATATGCAGGATAGTAAACCGGTGAATGTTCCTATTCCTGTAAGTGTAAAGCTATCTGCTGAACAGTGTCCCAAGACACAAGAAGAAGAGGAGGATATGTCCCGTGTTCCATATGCAAGTGCAGTGGGTAGCCTGATGTATGCAATGGTCTGTACTAGACCAGACATTGCACATGCAGTGGGAGTATTGAGCAGGTTTATGTCAAACCCGGGGAAGGAGCATTGGACAGTAGTGAAGCGGGTTTTCAGATATTTACGTGGCACTAGTGATTATGGCTTGTGCTACCAGGGAAGACCAGGATTGGAAATAATGTTGGACATTCGTGGTTTTGTTGATGCAGACTGGGCTGGAGATCTGGACCAAAGAAGATCTGAAAGTGGGTATGTGTTTAGCCTATTTGGAGGCGCAGTCAGTTGGATGAGTAAAAGACAGTCTGTAGTGGCTCTTTCAACTACAGAGGCAGAATACATAGCAGCCACTCATGCAAGCAAGAAAGCAGTTTGGTTGCAGAGATTGTGTTCAAGTATGGGGTTGGTACAGCAAGCTATAAGGATAGACTGTGATAGCCAAAGTGCAATTTTCTTGGCTAAGAACCCTGCTTACCATTCAAAGACAAAACACATTGATGTTCAATATCACTTTGTTAGAGATATGGTTGAGGCTAAAAGGGTGTTGCTGGTAAAGGTGGACACTTTGAAGAATATTGCAGATGCATTGACGAAGTCTGTGAGCACTCAGAAGTTCTCTTGGTGTAGAGAAACAATGGGTGTTGAAGAATTGGCCCAATGACTAAGCTCTCCTATGGCCCCCTGTGGAAAGAAAACAACAAGTGGGAGAATGTTGGGTATGCGTTATATTCTTTCCATGACTAAACCAGCGACATGTTAACATTGAGCACGCGAAGTCCGAGGGGAAGGCATTGCTTGTTGGGGTCGGGCGGCGCCATCAAAAATTGTTTGGTAAGCGGACCCACTCATGGCGGACCCACCCATGTTTTGTGCATGATTTTGCACTTGGTTTTGGGAATAAGATGGATTGGCCCCCAGTATTTTATCGTCCGTCAGGGGGCTCGGTTATGTTCTAATCCAGGGTTTATGGATTGGGGTTTATGTATGATTCGGCATGTATATATATGTGTTGTAACACTAAAAGGAATATAATGAAAAATCAAGCTGGTTGTCCCAATTTGGGATCTAGGGGAAAATCTATGTGTTTATCTGTTTTATGTTTTATGCTCTCGCTATTGTTTATTTTCTGTTATAAGATTCATGTGTAGATAATTTCTATTTAGGGTTAAAACTTACAATACTTAGAATTAGAATTTTGTTAGTAAAAATAGGACTCTAGAATAGAGTCATTTCCTAGGCTCTAAAATAGGAATAAAGTTAGTAGGATGGTTAGAAGGTCATTTATTGTAAATGGACACTTGTTGGTTTTCCAAGTGATCCATAACTAAATTAAGTTTGAACACAGAGCTTATAAATATGTTAGTTTCCTAATGTCATTGTAGGGAGAGTTTACGTTTGTAAACTCCTGCAATTTTTTATGTAATCTCTTTTCATGATTAATAAAGCTACGTGTCTGAGGAAACTACTGCATCTACATGTGGTATCAGAGCTTATGGCGTGTTGAGGACCCATTGAGAGAGTTGTTTTCTACCGTGTGAATCTTCTGTGTGTGGCTGGGTGTGCAAGTGGCCTCGTTCAATCTATGTGACAAAAATTCGATCATTGAAGTTGTGCGCTAGTATTTGGTGCACAAAATTGCTATCATAGCAGTCATGTGTGGAACCGCTAACGAAGTTGAATTTGGGCCTATATATTTCTTGCTTCTCTAATTGCGAGGTAGTCGCGTAAGTGTCATGTAATTTCAATTTTAAATTCCTACTTTGAACATCAGAAACGCATCATCCCCTTCATCCTCATTCCTAGATCTCAATTTCTTATATTCTTGAAGACAGAACACTGGCTTGTGTCTGTGCTAAGCACATACAGTGTCCATATTTTTCATTTTTCTCTTTGGGATTGAGAGAGTGATAAGGTTTGTTTGAAATTGAAAAAACCAGTTGTGTGATAGCGCTATCTTGTCTGAGCAATTAGAAGAGCGATAACATTATTGCATATGCCACCAATATCACTATTGTAATATTGAATGGTTTCGTGTTTGGTTTGTTGAGAAGAGCGTAGGCTAAAAAATTGCAGTGAAAGATAATCTGCGTAGTCAATTGAGTGATTATAGAGAATTGTTTGTGGATTTTATTACATTCATGAACCACAGAAATGAATTTCTGAGTTTTTTTATGCGTTGATGAATGGGTTTTAAATCCTGTTCGAATGAAGGTTAATGCAATTGGGCGAAGTTGCACTTTTTGATATGATTCACTAATACCATTGTTTCTTTTTCTTGAGTCCTCCATTCCAATCACAGTTCCGCTATTATCAACATCTTTTGTTGCATATCCTATTTGAAAGCCTCATCCGTCATGAGAGAATGTTGTAACTAACAAATCATACCCAGTTCCAATGCTACCCATATTGGTCCTGCGATCTACTCAGCAACGTGATTCTCAGCAATGTAATTTCTAGCAACGTGCAATTGATTCCCAACATCGTAAATTTCATTTTCAATAGGCTTATACTCTGGTGCTACACGTAGAGATGCAGGCATATTTGCTATCTCTAGTTTTTAATATTTTTGGGATATACAAAGCATTGAATCTGTAAGTTAAGCACTGAATTTTTTTTTCTTTGTGACGAAGTGTTTGGGTCCGTGTTTTTGGTATGATCTATGTTTGCAATAGAAAACAAAGCTACTCATAAGTCGATCGATTACAGAAAAAATTGTGGTCATATCTACCTGAAGATCGTTGCAAAGCAAGCTGATACCATCTACCATAATCATATCTATATAGGATCTTTATACCGCTGATAAAGCTCTTCAAGATGTCGCTAATCAGGGATGGATCTTATCTGTGGCTTGCTGTAAGCCCCTTCAAGATTCCAATCACTCGCTTTTAATACCTGAAGAGAAAAAAATTTCCTTGAAGGGGGGAATGTTAGCCTCTTCATAAAGGCAATTATAAATCCAAAAATGCATAAGTTAAATAATGTAAAGTTAGGATAAATATATTTATTAAATTATAATATTTAATAAATATTAGAGATACTTAGAATTAGAATTTTGTTAGTAAAAATAGGACTCTAGAATAGAGTCGTTTCCTAGGCTCTAAAATAAGAATAAAGTTAGTAGGATGGTTAGAAGGTCATTTATTGTAAATGGACACTTGTTGGTTTTCCAAGTGATCAATAACTAAATTAAGTTTGAACATAAAGCTTATAAATAGGTTAGTTTCCTAATTTCATTGTAATGAGAGTTTACGTTTGTAAACTCCTGCAATTTGTTCTATAATCTCTTTTCATGATCAATAAAGTTATGTGTCTTAGGTCACTACTTCATCTACATAAAAGCTAGTACATATGTGATAATTGCGTGCAAAACCCTCGGTTCTACGTGAAAATTACGCGCATGTGCCTTGATCGCTCATGCGTAAAGGAAAAAACTGACTTGGAATCCGTACAAACCTATTATGTATGGACCCTGACACCGACATACTAAAAAAATTAAAATGCATGATGTTATGGGGCCTACTTCCCCAAGAATCACGAGTCCCAAGTAATTAGGTTGACCACAATGGGAAAAACAGCTCCGCAAAATCCTCTGACCTCTCAAAACTTCAAACACTCAAATGTTGCAAATGAATTGAAATGAGCCATATTGGCATATATGTCACCCTTTTCATATTTTTTGGAGGACCATAACGAGAGCTCAGAAAGGCCAATCGCAGGACCGAATGCAACACAGTGATCAACACCTCATAATGCCCAAAGGAGGTGTGACACATTCTCACCTCTGAAAAAATAAATTTTCAGTGCCATAAGGTATGCACTCTCTAATATTATTTTCATTTAGCACATGTCTTTCAATAATATTTGAATGAAGAAGATGGTTTCACTTCGGTTATTTCGTTGTAGGTATTGTGAAAACCATCCATCGGTCCATCCACTGAAATTACCGGGGCAGGTATGATTCCACCCTCAGCATGATAAAGTCCCAGAAAAACTCTAAATATCTTGACATCATTTTCTACAAGAAATGAACCATAGGTTCCAAACACTCGACCATGTTTATCATCTCCCCACCTTGCACATGATAAGAATCCTTGTTGGTTGGTAGAGCCTCCCCTCCATGGTGCCTGCCACTCAAAGTAGACCATATATTAGAAAATTTTAGTCATCAATAATTTTTACCTGTTTAGATGACTAAATGCTTTGTCCTAGATTTCTAGAAACAAAATTCAAGAATCACGTGAGTTCTAGAAATCTCCTCAAAGAGAAACTTTTCACTATCCTACTTCCCTGTTGAAGTATGGCCAATCTATCACCTAGACAAGACCAAATCCTAGACTAATGTCCCACACTCTCACTATGTTTTCCACCTCTTCCTATAACACTCTGTCTCTATTTTCCTAAGCCCTCTATTTTCATACCTTATTTCGCCAAGTAAACCAAATTTTTCCCCTACCCACCAAGTGCCTCAAACAATGGTGGTTTCAAAACTCCCTTTCTAAAAGTCCTTTGAAGAAAAAAAAGGTTTTCTAGTTGTCTAAGATGTTAGTGCATAATAGAGTGTCAAAAACCCTGTCTCCTCATCCAAACCCTCATTCAAGTTTTCAGTCAAAAAACCTATTCCAAGGACATTAAAATGAGTCAAATAGGGTCACCTAGGTTATGCATTATCACATTTCTAAATTCAATATTTCCACATGTATTCAAAGGTGAATTCAAGAGAACACAAGGATGAGGCTTATCATTGTCCAAAGAACATCAAAGACCTCCAAAGGTATCCTCTTGATCAAGCAGTAAGCCTACAAAGGAACAATTTACCATGTCCAAGAATTTCTATAGAAATTCTTTGTAAATGGTCAACAACAGAACAGAGGCAAAGAAGGAGACCTAAAAAGCTTATAAAGGCATCCACAGCTTGTAGCAAGATACAAACAGGCTTAAGTTTACAAGGAACATCATGATCTCATGAGATATTGATATGAAGTGTTGCCCATCAAAAGGTCCATGCAGGTCGTAAAAGACAGTGGCACATCAGAAACATTGTACATCAATCAAATAGATCATTAAAAAGTTGTTTGGCCTCAAGCATGAATATTGTATAGGGACAACTTCCCTTTTCTTACATTCCTGCAAAGAAGACCAAAAAGCTATCAGATTAGCCATGAGATAAGGTAGAAGAGGAGGATCATCATAAGAGGACCATTCATAGCAAAAAGAAAGCAACAAGGTATGTGTTTGATGGGAATCAAGATTCATGACTGTTTTGACCAAGCAATAGAGCAATGCTAAGGTTACAAAGGCAAAGAACCTCTAAACCCCTTGAAATAATCATTGAAGGATTTTAGATATAAATAGTGAGTTTGATAAGTGTCTCTTTGAGAACTTAGAAATTAACATTGTTTGTTCTTCCAAATTATCCCTAAAAACTTAGAAGCTTGGGAAGATAGATAAATATGGTCAAAATAGTGACAAAGAAACCTCCTTCATCACAACAGATAGTTTCAAGGGTTTTAAAACTACCTTATATGGTTTGGCAGGAAAGCACTAAATCCACTTCATCAAAAGGGTAAAATAAGAGGCTTAAAGAAGATCAAAAGGTACAGACAGAAAAATAAATACTCCACTACACCAAAGGTAGAAAAATGATGAACAGTATCAGCCAAAAGAGGCAAGAAATTTCAGTTCAAGGTTCTTTCTCTTAAAAAGAACAGTTAGAAGCATATTCAAATTTTCAAAAGGGGCAAGCATGAGTTAAAAGACAGTGAGAAAAGGGAAAAGAGGGTTTCAACTTTGATTTTTACCAAAAGGTATCAAACAACCACAGCAAGCATCTCCCCGCTCCATTGGTCATTTACACACATAATGAGTGTTTTCAAATTTTCTACCAGAGTCCTTTGGAAAAATTTTCTAGGAACTGCACTCCTATAGTGTCGCGCTGCATGCCTATAGTGTCTCCCTGTGTAAATATCCACTTCGCGCTGCGTGCCTGAAGAGTGGTGCTGCGCGCCTGAAGAGTGGTGCTGTGCTCCCGCATTTGTGCCTGACGTTCAGAGGAAAGGCACGAAGGCCCGTGCAGATCCTGCATGATTATCCGTTCACGGTGTGACCTTCAGTGCTGTGCTCCTGCTACGGTGTTTAATGCAGAGAGTGACCCGAGCCACCCGACCACTGTGTTGCACTCCTGCCACTGCTCCAAAATCTACACGATAGGCACGTTTAGGGTGACTTGAGCCACCTGATCACCATGATGCGCTCCTATCACTGCTCCAAACTTTGCACAATATGCACACTCAGGGTGACCCGAGCCGCCTGGCCACCATGCTGCGCTCCTGCCACTACTCCAAAATATGCACGACAGACATGTTAAGGGTGAACCAAGCCACCCGATGGAGTTGTGTTGCGCTCCTGCCACTGTTTTTTAGCCTCTGCATGATTTCAAGTTAAGGGTTGACCCAACTTTTCCCACAAGTTTTTTGAGCCATTTTCTCTGCTGTGGAGGCGCTTCAAGAGGTATTTTAAACTTTTCCTGCATATGCATGGTTTTCTAAACATAAGGCCACTAAGAAATTTAAAAATTGGTGTTAGAGAAAGTAGGGAAATACTTAAAAAACACTTGGCCTACACTCTGATAATGCCTTTACCTAGTTAGAAAACTCATCATCTCCTTTAACCCCTTTCCACATCATTTTTCTAGCAGTGCCATTTCTCTTTAAGGATCTTGAGGTAGGGGGTAAAGAAAAGAAAAATGTCTGAAGAAGAGAATGTTGACCTAGATGAGGTGACTCAAAGGCCTAAAAAGCGACAAAGAAAGGGAGGGATGCCAAATAGGTTTGAACCTATAAACATTGAAGAGTTGATAACCTCCCCTACTATTTTGGCTTGTTTTCAAGAGTTGGGCTACTATGAATTCTGTAAAAAGTTACAAATGATCTAGAGTCACCCTCAGTTGACCAAGATCTTTTCCCTAAACCATCATAAACATCAAGTACACCTATCTGGGGTAAAATTTGAGTTGACCGCCAATGCCATCCCTAGGGCCACTGGAATGCCTTACAGGAGAAAGGTGGTTCAAACAAAAGCATCCAGACCTAATCCACTATCGCCCATTATTGAAACCAAGTTGTCAAGCTAACTATAAAAATATGTTCCCCTTCTCTCATCTATTGGACAGATATGCTCTCCTAATGAAGATCATCATGAAATACTTCACCTGTGAGGGTAGGTTATCTAGAGTCTATTCATACCACATAAGGCTCCTCATGCAATTCACCAAAACCAAGTTGCTACACATGCCCTACTATCTTTGAAAAAGTATTGAGAAAATGTCTTCCATCATGCAGAAAAGGCCTCCATCGCAACAAATGTCAAGCCTTTTTCATCATTCCCTCATCAAAGTGATTGTCTCACACCAACTAGAACAACAAGGCATCCCCTGGGAGGTTTTCATCGCCCATGACGATTTCACAACTCCATAGCCCACTCCTCTGCAAAGTCTGCCATCATCATCTCAAAATCCTCCTCACACACCTCCATCACCTTCCACTGACCTTGGTTCATCTTCTTCACATGAATCATTTCCTCAAATAGACCTTCCTCATTCACCTTCCCCTAAGAAATCAGAAAATGAAGAAAGCAGTGATGGCCAAGAAGAAAGTAGTGATGGCCAAGAAGAAAGCAGTGATGACCATGAAGAAAGCAGTGATGGCCATGAAGAAAGCAGTGATGAAAAAGAAGAAAATAGTGAGGGAAAGGATGATGAAAATGAAGAAAAAAGTGAAGAAGAGGAAGGTGGAAGAGAAGGATATAGCCAAGCAGAAATTAACGAAGGCAACGACAAAGATGAGTGTGTTGATAAAGAAAAAAATAGAGTTGAAACTAATGAGCCTCATAATGAGCAAAAAATCCAAAACAATGGGTCTTATGATGAAGAAAATGACACTGAGAATACATATGAAGACAATGGAGAGGAGGCATATGAAATAAATGAAGAAAACAAAAATGACAGTGACAAGAATGGAAAATACAGTCAAGAAGCAAAGTTTGAAGTTGTTTTCCATAGGCAATAAAATGATGACAAAGGGCCAAGAAATGAAGATAATGAGCAAGGCAGTGAAGGAGAGATCAGCCAAAGGAACTTACCTAGTGAAGAAAGAAATGACCTTCATAGTGATGGGAAGACTAATGAGGGTGCCCAAGACAACGACCCTCCAAAGAGTGCAAACAGTGATACTAAGGATGAGATTGTGGGTGAATACAATGGTTCAAAATATGAAGAAGAGGGCATTCATGAAGACAAAAATGACCAAGAAGAAATTAATGAAGACAGTGACAAAGAAGAAAATGTTGATGAAGAAGAAAACAGAGGCCAAAAACGTGAGCCTAGTGACAATCAACAAACTAGTGATAGTCAAGGAAAAAGAGTAAAAAATGGACCAAACAATGAAAAGAAACTCAGCCAAAAGGACAGTATGCATAATGATAAAGGGATAGATTCTGAATGCAGTGAAAATAGTGGGCCAGATGATGAAGAAGAGGACACTCATGAAGACAAATATGTGCCAAATAATGATCAAGGCACCTCCAGCATTGCAAAAACAGAGGATGACAGTCTTAAGGGTCTTGTCAGTGATGATGGCATAAAAGATAGCGAGGATGCTTATCAAAAGGGCACCCAAGAACAAGGTTGTGGAGCGATAAAAAGGTGTCTTTGTAACTCCTAATTATCTCACATTAATTGTCAACCCAGGGACGACTTTTTGTTTCAAGAGTGTACTCAGTCTGAGGCGGCTATTTACTCAAGAGTAATGTTTTGCAGTATAGTGCTTAAAATCCAAAAGTAAATGAAAGCTGGAAATAAAATCTACTTACAACAAAGCATTTTAAGACTTAAATCATGCATTCGGAAAAATAAGTAATGTATCAGTCAAGGGTCCAGTAACAATAACTCATCCCTTTGGAAACTGATGTAACCAAAAGTAACCAAGGAACAGATCATTAATCTGGGGACTAGACAACAAATGCCAATGCCCACTACAGTTTCAGATCGTTCTTCACACCAAAGCAAAGATAATGCAAATAACAGGAAATGGAAAGCTGCCATTGAAAGTAAACTAGGAAATCTCTTTAAAAGCAAACTCTTGCAATTAATCAACCAAACTAAACAGCGAAGTAAGGAACATGAAACTGTAAAGCATTACGATTCAAAGAAATAGGAACTAAATCAAACCATCACACGGCGGAAATTGGAAAGATATGATACAACAACAGCATACTCCACCAGAGGCTGGGCCCTTAGCCGCCAGCGGATGCTGCTGGGCTACTTCAGATCAGGTGAATGAACAACAACCCTTTTTATTTATTCATCCTCAAATTGTGAAATCATTACAACAGCAAAAGCTTTGAAGATTACAATGGCAATGCAACAATCCCTATCCTATCATGAATAATCCATCTTCATTATTGAATCTCTAAGTCTGAATCCTCAATTCCATCATTCGAATCCATCCCGAATCATCCTCAAAGTCCTTCCCCCTCTCTGATCTCTGTTCTGATTTAAATACAAAGAGAGCAGAGAGTGGTTACAATAGAGATAATTACAACATGATTCTATTACAAAATTGGTTTTCTTCTAACCATTTGATCAACAAGAACAAGGCGAATTTGGCTTTGCAGCTGAGATTTGGAGGACGGCCGCAACAACAAATCTGAGAAAATCGTGCTCAAAGAACCCTGCGTTTCTCTTAGTACAAGCCGAATTTGGGCAAACTGTTCTTGGTAAAGTTAATTGGGTCCGTTCTGGACAAAACCCATGTTCCGGATTTTCTCGATTCTTCTTCATTTGCTCAGAATCTCAACCGCAAAATCGTCACTTCTTATTCCAGCGAATTTCTGAGTTGGCACTTTTAATGATCAAATCTTCAATCTGAAAATTATCTTGGAGGCTAAAAATGGTGAATAATGTTACAACTGATTTATTAAAACTATCATTGATAAAATCATACATAATCATCAATTTATTAGAAATAAAGGAGAATAAATAATATTCATTCATAAGAGCATAAATCATTATAAAATGAATTTAAATAATAAATGACGTGATGAAGAATGGTAGAAATGGGTGGAATAAGCGTTCACAAGTGATAATAATAATGGCATATTAACGGCCCAACATACCCCCACATTCAATATGTTGCATGTCCTCATGCAACGAAAACTGAATATATTGCATGTCCTCATGCAACCCAAAGACAAAAACCCATGTGTTAACCAAGCAATAAAAAATATGTTCATCTCAGCTCATGAAATGGATAGAACAAATGAATTCTTCCTTAATTAATGAATATTCAATTTTAGCAATCTTGATGAAGGCATAACAATTTTTACATTGACATTCAACTATATGTATGAAGTTGCAGCAAAATATGATATAGATAACAACAAACTTCATTAACCATTTTCTCAAAAACTACAAACCAGCTTTTGTTGAAATTTGGCAAGTAGATTTATAATATATGAATGCCTTTATGATCCAAAAATCAGACTGCTTTGATGCATGGATCATGAGATATAAACAAAATGACTGTAGCTGAGAGTGCATGATTTCCGAAATTTTATGAACCAATTTATCTTGAAATTGTCTGGGTTTGTATTAATGATACGTCTGTGTTTTCCAAAAATCACGAGAATTGAGTTCATAGTTTTAAAAATATTAGGAAATCAATTTCTACACTGAAATTGTGTGCCTTAAATGAGAAAGAAAATAGAAAACATCCATCATGCGTAGCAATTCCTCCCCCTCTCTGAAAAATGAGCATGCCCTCATGCGATGCTAGAAAACAAATAGAGGTGGTTGCTACCAGCTGTTGAATTCTATGCTTGGTGTAAAACAACATGGAATAAGGGAGGTGGTGAGAGTGAATAAGAATAGCAATGGATGATAAAGAAGATGAATAACATGGTCATAAGAAATAAATGAATGAAAGGAACACTCCCCCATACTCGAAAATGATACGCCGCTGAAAAATAGGGAGTGGTATAGATGTGGACTGAAGGATGATAAATGATGCTCAAAATGGATTTTTTTGAAATTCTCCTAAATTCGTAATAAATCAGAAAATTATGTGATTTTACCTCAAGTTTTACCTCCAAAAATGTGGAATGACATATATGGACTGGAATTTGTTGAAGCTGATGTAGGCAGAGTTGGTGCTGAAAGTGATACAAAAGGTGGAATCCAGGTAAGCACATCATGTCTGAAGAATTGTTCACGTTCGCGAGCCTCTTCTGTTAAGTGCAATAGTGTGGTCATGCTATGAATAGAATTCTGCCCATACTTGTTGTTCTCCTGTAAACAAAGTACTATTTTGCATACAATGTTCTTGAATCCATAGTGTTAGTTTTGAATAGAAATAGATAAGATGCATGCAAAACTTTCAGTCAGAAAAACTTATGTATACATGCAATACTAATATTTTGGCAAATCAACAAGTGATGGCAGAGTGCAGTAATCATATCGCATGCAATCCCATAATGCATACATTCCCCCTTCCAATTGGAAAATGAATTCCATGACCATAAAGCATATGAGAGGTGTTGTGCTGATGGCAAGGCAAGGGAATGAACAATATAGCAGTGAATGAAGCAGAGTACACATATCAATGATAGGATAGCGGGAGTTATGGTTATAATGAGAGCAGAGTGTGTAAAGATAGTTATGAATAAAATATAGGGCGCTTTGGATTGATGATAAGTTATGAAAAAGAGAAAAAGAACAACAATGTGCCAAAAAGATGCTTTACTGATAGTATGCTAGCTGAAAATGATGTGATTGATCATAAAACAATTTCTCATGCATAAAGGTTCAAAACAGGGAAAAAGTTAAGGAAATAACTTCTCTGATAAAAAGAAAAAAAAAATAAGAAAAGGGTATTATAATAATAATTGACGATAAGATATAACTTCAATACCATAAGCAGAGCCGCTGCTGCCAGCAGGCGTCCATAGCCTCGGCAGGGTTGCTTTTTAACCCATATGAGCCAGAATCCTCAATTGATAACTAGAGAGTTTCAGTGTTGTTCTTACAAAAGAGACCAGTGTGCTGGCGTGGTAACCAGATAACCACACTGCCATTCACTGGGATGTAGCAAAAGTGATCAGGCCAGCTCGTGATGAGACCTCCTGTTCCAAGGATAATTTGACTATCCAATGGATCATAACCCTGGTGTGGTGGCCATAATGGGAATGTCATTTTCTTACAACCTTATGAACATGGTAGGCTGGCTCGTAATGAGACCCCCTATCCTCCATCTGTGAACAAAATTTTGTTATTATTACACATTTTTATGATAAAAAGAGGGAGGCTCAGTACTCCTTAAGAGCAGGGGTGGTGGAAGAAGTTGAACATGTCAATAGAAAAATATACCCATAATCTCATTTATTACAGACAGAGAAGATTATAATCCAGAAGGGTGGAACCAACATGGTATTAAGATGATCAATCAATATCATGTTCAACAGAAAACAATGCAGTAAAGTAGTATATAAATAATTGTGTCTCTTTTTAAAAATAATCTATCATCAAGGAGCTGTCCTGTTAAAGATCATAACGTGAAGGATATTAACTCGCTCCAATAGAATCCATAATTCTTGTCCTCGTAAAAATAGTGTACTTCATGCCATGAAGGGGAATCAGTAAAATGTGGTTGAGATGAACTAGGAATAGTCCCACAAGAGGAAGGAAGGGTTGCTCTCTAAAATAATTCCAAAGTGTTGCTCTTTTGAATGAACAGCAAAAACACTCGAAAAGTGGTGTTCCTCAAAGGAAATGCACACACAAAAAAAACAAAAATACACACAAAAAAAAGTGTGAAAATGCAAACATGCAAAAAAAATAAATTCGCTGTTCACAACATTGATGCTGAGGATGAGTTACACTTTGAATGAAGCAACACCTGAAACACAAAATATAAGAGAAATTAGAAAAGAAACAACATTTTATTTAAAAACAATATGTAAATAACTAAATTAAGTTACAACAACTATGATGTTATGTCAAAAAAATGATCTCTTTGAAAAATGTTTTGGCAGCAGGGATAAGACATGAATCTTCAAATTGAAATCAATTCTTCATTTGTTCTATTATGAATCCGTTGGGTAATGAGTTGGATGAAATTCCTTTGTTTTATTAAAATTTTTTTCAAGAATCACTCGTCCATAAATTGACCTTCTTTTTCTCCTAGGACCTGCAAAAAACGAGTGTCTACCTGCAATAAAACATTAAATCATGGAGAAAGAGAGGTGATCGGGCTCCCCTAATCCAAGAATTATGCAAGAATCACTCGTCCATAAATTGACCTTCTTTATTTTCCCAGGACCTGCAAAAAACGAGTATCTACCTGCAATAAAACATTAAATCATAGCGAAAGAGAGGTGATCGGGCTCCCCTAATCCAAGAATGATGCAAAAAAACAACAAGTAGTTACTCTATATAAAAAATCCATTGAGAAAATAACAAAGTAAAATTTATTTGTCACCTGCGGGAGAGCAGTGGTCGACCATACTATCCAGCAGTGTTTTAATCACAACTTCTTTGTTTTTCATCGAAATTGAGTGATTCCAAAGCTAAATGAGAGTTAATTAAAAGGTTTATCTCCAGTAGCAACAGGTTTTAGAAATTCGATGATATGATATGTCAATTTTAGTTAAAACAACCTGCATAACAGAGTCATTTCCGATTACCCAGCTTAGACCAACCGTTGATATTTCAAGCATAAATTTTTCGTTTGATGTCGGATTCGAATGATTCAAATTGTAAATGAAAGTAGATTCATTTATTTATTTCCAATAGAAACAAGTTTTGAAGAAAAGAAGAATTGATAGGTGAAATACTGTAAGGAACATCCGGAAAAACAGAGTTTTAAGGGTGCTGATTTACGATAGACAGTCAGTATTTTGATCATAACTTCCCCATACGATATCGAAAATGAGTGATTCCAATTGAATTGTAAACTAGATTCATAGGGGAATCTACCATAGAAACAGGTTTTAAAATTCATTCATTTAGGCCTCCAAAAACTGACTGTCCCAACTCTGTTCCTGAGCTGCCCCTTAGACATCCGGTCAATGTTTTGGTTCTAACTTTTTCGTTTCAAATCCAAATTGACTGATTCAAATTGGGTTAGAAAGTAGACATCAAGGGCTATCTAGGGTAGAAACAGGTTTTAAAAATATTCATTTTTGGTCCCTCAAAACATGACTGTCCCGACTGTTTTTTCAGAAAGTTCATCAAGCCCGCAAGCCAAAAAAATGATATTCAAGCATTTTTTCAAATTGGTGATAAAAAATGAATATAAGTGTTTATAGAATTTTTATTTGCATTATAAGTCATCTAAAAACACAAATGAATTAAAAAAATTATCACCAATGTTGATTTGCATAGAATGTTGCAACAAAAAAACAACTATTGTTACAAAAAAACAAAATGCATTTATTTATGTCCTTATTTTATTTTATTTTATTTTCTCCACTATCCTACTCTTCTTTGAGAATCGAATATGTTTATGTATAAGAGTATTTCCAGTGGAACCATTTTAGAAATAAGGCCTCTAGTATGCACATACCCAAATTTGAAAAATGCATATTAGTGAAAATTAGGGTACGAGAAGCCAACTTCCCTTGAAAAAAATGGTATCAAAAATTGTTGAAGCATAGAGTGATGTTGCAAACAAATGATGGAGTGAAACCAATATTCAATATATCCTTTACATTCTTGATTTCTCATAGCCATCATATCATGAAGTTCTTGAGCTTTTAAAATAGCTTGTTGATGCATAGTAAAAGAAACCTCATTTTCTTCCATAACTTCTACAATTTTTGAATTTGAAACATTCTGAATCTCATTATAAGTTTTCTCTAATGGCGCATGTGAGATAGAATGGGTGGGAAGGGTGGGTAAATTTGGCAGTTCAACACTGTAAGTATGTTGTACTGGTTTATTGCGGTGAGGGTGTGGAATTAGTTGGGCAGGAAATTCAAAAGTAAAAATGTTGGACAGTTTCTTACCATAACAGAAGATGTCCTTCATGTGTTCCTTCAAAGCTCCTTCTTCCAATGTTCCTGTCAATTAGTTAGTGAAATGGGTGGTGCTTACATCACCACTTGAGTGAAACCTTGTGATTCATTTTCTATTTTTTTCCTAGTCATTCACACAAAAATTCAAACATCTATTTCTACCTAAAAAAGCAACAACAAATCTGTTAGGAAAGCGGACAGTGGAGCAGGGCTTTTACATGCTCCGCACGTAGGTTCTTACCTTCCATTTTTAAGATCCAACTCTTCCCTCGCAGGCACTCATTAGATTCACACTACTCTTTAGAAATGGCTACACTCTCCCCGGCAACGGCGCCAAAATGTGGAGCGATAAAAAGGTGTCTTTGTAACTCCTAATTACCTCACATTAATTGTCAACCCAGGGACGACTTTTTGTTTCAAGACTGTACTCAGTCTGGGGCGGCTATTTACTCAAGAGTAATGTTTTGTAGTATAGTGCTTAAAATCCAAAAGTAAATGAAAGCTGGAAATAAAATCTACTTACAACAAAGCATTTTAAGACTTAAATCATGCATTCGGAAAAATAAGCAATGTATCAGTCAAGGGTCCAGTAACAATAACTCATCCCTTTGGAAACTGATATAACCAAAAGTAACCAAGGAACAGATCATTAATCTGGGGACTAGACAGCAAATGCCAATGCCCACTACAGTTTCAGATCGTTCTTCACACCAAAGCAAAGACAATGCAAATAACAGGAAATGGAAAGCTGCCATTGAAAGTAAACTAGGAAAGCTCTTTAAAAGCAAACTCTTGCAATTAATCAACCAAACTAAACAGCGAAGTAAAGAACATGAAACTGTAAAGCATTACGATTCAAAGAAATAGGAACTAAATCAAACCATCACACGGCGGAAATTGAAAAGATATGATACAACAGCAGCATACTCCACCAGAGGCTGGGCCCTTAGCCGCCAGCGGATGCTGCTGGGCTACTTCAGATCAGGTGAATGAACAACAACCCTTTTATTTATTCATCCTCAAATTGTGAAATCATTACAACAGTAAAAGCTTTGAAGATTACAATGGCAATGCAACAATCCCTATCCTATCATGAATAATCCATCTTCATTCTTGAATCTCTAAGTCTGAATCCTCAATTCCATCATTCGAATCCATCTCGAATCATCCTCAAAGTCCTCCCATCTCTGATCTATGTTCTGATTTAAATACAAAGAGAGCAGAGAGTGGTTACAATAGAGGTAATTACAACATGATTCTATTACAAAATTGGTTTGCTTCTAACCATTTGATCAACAAGAACAAGGCGAATTTGGCTTTGCAGCTGAGATTTGGAGGACGGCCGCAACAACAAATCTGAGAAAATCGTGCTCAAAGAACCCTGCGTTTCTCTTAGTACAAGCCGAATTTGGGCAAACTGTTCTTTAATAAAGTTAATTGGGTCCGTTTTGGACAAAACCCATGTTACGGATTTTCCAGATTCTTCTTCATTTGCTCAGAATCTCAACCGCAAAATCGTCACTTCTTATTCCAGCGAATTTCTGAGTTGGCACTTTTGATGATCAAATCTTCAATCTGAAAATTATCTTTGAGGCTAAAAATGGTGAATAATGTTACAACTGATTTATTAAAACTATCATTGATAAAATCATACATAATCATCAATTTATTAGAAATAAAGGAGAATAAATAACATTCATTCATAGAAGCATAAATCATCATAAAATGGATTTAAATAATAAATTATAATAAATGACGTGATGAAGAATGGTAGAAATGCGTGGAATAAGCATTCACAAGTGATAATAATAATGGCATATTAACGGCCCAACAC